>JBAWJQ010006531.1:0-62154 GCA_037783105.1 Bactrocera zonata
ATTATTCGCCAGTAAAATTTATTAGGAGCTACGAGCAGAGAGTCGACAATTTTTACATTTTCTACGTTACATTCTGTTGTTAGTTTTTCACCTTTAGTAGAGGTTATGCTATGGAAAATTATTCCTAAAATCAAGCATGTCGTTTATTGATGACCTATAATTCTTTTACCAACTAAATTGTCGGTTTAATGCTTTAAAAAAGATTATACTCTAAAAAATATTATGATTGCCTAAAGCAGAATAATAGTAGTATTACCATGCAAAAACATGTAGGTTAAGGTTCAAAAAATATTTTAAGAATAATCACTTCGGGATCTGTGTTTAGAAAATTCAAAAAAATTGCCGAAAAAAATATATGTAACTATTATACCATAAGTAGAATCTTAGCTCTCGTCAGACTTGACGTATTATTTTACAAAAAATTACTGTTAGTCACAAGAGTCAACAAAAAATTTCCCAGAGTGATAGCATTAGCAACATCTATAATATATTTCTGTAAAAACATACATATAAATAATAAAATAGTTCTGACGCTTATCGCCTACAATTTAATTAGAGCGAACGCTTATCGCCAGCTGCTCATCACCGGCATAAATATTACAGTCACATTGACCATTGAACTCAACTTGACATTCACACAGAGTAATAGAATAATAAACAATGATAATTAGCAATCAGTCAAGGAAATGATATAGGCATTAAACAACAGCAATGATGATAATACAAACAAGAAAAAACGTTAACTTCGGTTGCACCGAAGCTAAATACCCTTCACAGGTGCATTTCTGTTAGTAAGTATTTGTTCAGTTTGTATGGAAGCTATAGCTATAGTCAACCGATCTGAACAATTTCTTCGGAGATTACATTGTTGCCTTAGAAAATAATATATACCAAATTTCGTGAATATATCTTGATAAATGTGAAAGTTGTCCATACAAGAACTTGATTCCGATCGTTCATTTTGTATGGCAGCTATATGCTATAGTCAACCGATCAGAACAATTTCTTCGGAGATTACATTGTTGCCTTAGAAAATAATATATACCAAATTTCGTGAATATGTCTTGTCAAATGTGAAAGTTGTCCATACAAGAACTTGATTAAGATCGTTCAGTTTGTATGGGAGCTATATGCTATAGTCAACCGATCTGAACAATTTCTTCGGAGATTACATTGTTGTCTTAGAAAATAATATATACCAAATTTCGTGAATATATCTTGTCAAATGTGAAAGTTGTCCATACAAGAACTTGATTAAGATCGTTCAGTTTGTATGGGAGCTATATGCTATAGTCAACCGATCTGAACAATTTCTTCGGAGATTACATTGTTGCCTTAGAAAATAATATATACCAAATTTCGTGAATATATCTTGTCAAATGTGAAAGTTTTCCATATAAGAACTTGATTCCGATCGTTCAGTTTGTATGGCAGCTATATGCTATAGTGGTCCGATATCGGCCGTTCCGACAAATGTGCAGCTTCTTGAAGAGAAAATGATGTTTGCAAAGTTTCAAAACGATATCTTGAAAACTGAGGGACTAGTTCGTATATATACAGACAGACGGACAGACAGACGGACATGGCTAAATCGACTCAGCTCGACATACTGATCATTTATATATATACTTTATAGGGTCTCCGACGATTCCTTCTGGGTGTTACAAACTTCGTGACAAACTTAATATACCCTGTTCAGGGTATAAAAATGAATTTACTGAGGAGCTTTTTGTAGGCCTTATAATTATTTCATTTAGTTTTGATTAATTTGAGGTTGTGGATTCAATAAACCAGCATTTTTACGTATGAAAATTTTGAAAAAAAAAAAAAACAATTTTTATTAAATATAATTCAATAAATGGTCAGTTTGATTAATTAATAACTTAGTTCGGTTGTAATTAAAGCTGACTACAGACTATGCGAAAGGTCTTCATTCGTATAGTAAATGGTAAACCAAGAAAAGAAGAGTCACTTCTGGTCTCTGTCTGGTTAGCAACCATCTATCAGTTAAGTTCTGGTAACCTTTACCGAAGGGAGCAGTCTAGATTAAGTTAAAAAGAACTTAACTGGTCAACATTATCGGAAGAAAGAGTCTTGGTTAAGTCTTGATTAAGTTAACCAGAACTTAACTGATAAACTTTATCGGAAGAAGAAGTTTTGGTTAAATTAACCAGAACTTAACTGGAAAACATAATCGAAATAAAGAGTCTTGGTTAAGTTAATCAGAATTGGTAAACTTTTTCGGAAGAAGGAGTCTTGGTTAGGTTTAACAAAACATCTCTTTTAAACTTAATCGGAAAAAGGAGTGTTGAAATGGTAAACTTTATCGAAAGAAAAAATCTTGGCTAAGTTAATCAGAACTTAACCGGTAAATTTTATCGGAGAAAAGAGACTTGATTAACCCAATCAGAACTTAACTGATAATTTTTATCGTAAGAAACAGTCTTGGTCAGTTAATCAGAACTTAACAAACAGCTGGTTGCCAACCAGACATTGTTAAAAGGGTCCTAAATGTTTCCGGGATTCCAGCTGGTTCATGGATTTTTTCGTCTATAAACTAGTAGATATTCACAGTGAAGCTCGCAAGTTCACTGAAAAATTTTATCATCCCTTTAAAATTATTATTCACGAAAGTTTTTTAATATCAACTTCATTTTTATATAAAAAATTTCAACAATGAAGCTTTACGCCTTTATAAAAAAAAAATTCTGCAAAATCACTCGCAAAAGAAAACCGCACTCTATGTACACCCTAAACCGGCATCATTACACATTTACCGTTATCATGCCAGACAGTCAGACTTGCAACTGTCAATATAATTTGAGGTTATCGAAATGAAAACAAATCACAAATGTAAGTAATTGTAGATGGGGAAAAAATATTTCAACAAAATACCGTTACAATTCTCACGAACGCCAGACAATGCGTAAACAATTAAAATAACAACAAATTGCGCTCAAATTATTATTGGAACACCATTGAAGGCATATAAAGTGTAAATAAATGACGGCAATAAATAAAATAAAAATAAAGTGAAAAAAAATTTAAAAAAAAAATTGAAAAAAAAAAAAATTATAAGAAAAGAATAAGGAAGAAATAAGAAAAAATGTAATGTAATCAAAAAAAAAAAAAAAAATAATAAAAATAAATAAATAAATAAATAAAAAATAAAATAAAGCAGTCCCTTTAGTTGTCCAAATTGAAGTGTAATTTGTAAAGTGATGAATTTGGTATAATTTTGATGATTGCGTGCAGCGCGGCATGCCATCGGCATTCTTAAGTAGAATTTTTGGGGAAAAACTGTGTCACACACGTATACTCCTTTGCCGTTATATAGCATATTGCATTACGGTAATATTACGTGTGACATAACACGCTGCGATCGCTAGGTAAACATGCAACAAATGCTGCTTGTGCTTTGAAAGAAGGTGTCAGACCCATGAGATTGATGCATTGCATTTCAATTAGTACAACTACAATTCATGTATGTATATAAACGAGTAGGAAGTGTGTGGGAATAAAGTATTTATATTTTATAGAATTCACGTGTAAGGGTTTGAAAACACACAAATTTATACATCTGTATATATGTATACCTATATACCTTGTAAAGCAGCGCAGTATAAAAAACTGAAACAGAATGACACGTGTGTCTTGCAAGCCGTCAAAGAACATACACACAAAACGCTCTTCATTCAAAAGTGAGCTGCCATTTACAGTTATCGAGAATTTTTTATCAATTCTACTCTCAAACTATCCATCAAATCGTTCTTCTACAATATATTGTTTTTTATTTCTGTTTCTATTTTTTGCTGTTCCTGTTTCTGTTTTCAATATAATTTTTTCTTTGTTTGTTAAAGTAATTAAATTTCATTCAAATCTCTTCAAATTAATCAAAGCGGCAGCAGCCTTTTGATCACCTAACTGTGATTACATAATTATTTTCGAAAATATTCACGGCAGCAATTTATATTAAATCACTTAATCAGTAAATACGCCGAACATTTTAATGAGCACTGGCTAATGGACCGTTTTCAATGAATCGTTTTATTGTTGTCCTTAAGGCATTTCGCTTACCTGGCATCTTATTGTCATAATATACATATGTACATATACATATATTTATTGGTGTCACATTGCCGCTCTGCCCTCTAATGAGCTCTCAAATTAATAGCTTGTGATAACTTTTAAGATTAGAGGTATTTATACCAAAATTTAGCTAGTATGACATAATGTTACTCGCCAGTAAAGTTTAATAGCTTCATCTCCTGGGGTTTGCCTTCGGCTTTTTTAAGTTTTGAATCGTATTTCAGTTAATTTGTTATGTAAATCCATCATCATCAGTTCATTGAAAAATTTCATTGAAAAAGCGTCATTTATTATGTCGTGGGGTTCTTCTTCGAGCATTTGATCAACGGAACAACTGAGTCTCTCTATCTCTCTCTCTCTATTTCATCATACTAATGTTATAACGATTTCTTTCATTTAATAGCTCGAGAAGTACCTTCGTGGAAGATATCAGTCGATGAGGAAGATTTTTCTACTTAAAATTAGCTCAAATTCAATAACAATAAAAAATATAGTATCGTTAATGATTGAGGAACTAGTCGAAATTGTTTTTTTTTTTTAACTAAAAGAAAGGGTTAAATAATAGAAGCTATTACCAAAATTCTTATTTCCTCGATAATTTCCAGATAAAAAAATCTAAGAAGGTCGTTTAAAAATTTTTCTTCTTTCCGTCCAATCATTTCGGAGGAGTTTTCCTCACCGCATCTGAAAACAGCGTTTCAAAAACGCATTTAAGTTTTGAGAGCCAATTACACTAAGTTAAAAAATTCTTACAACAATTTTCATGTCTCCGAGAGCCAATTACTGTACATTAAAAAACTAAACTGAACTCGTACAAAATGTTAATATCGATTTATTGAAATGCTCAGGTGAATATGAGCCCTTAAGGCCTTACATTATATTTCCAGAAATTATTTGTTCGTTTCGCCACTTAATAAAGTCTCTTAAACTTGCAAATTTCAATTATACCAGTTTGTTGTTCGATTTGTTCGATTTTAATTATACCAGTTTTTTGCTCGGTTCGCCGACCCCTTAAGTCTCTTAAGTTTGTAAATTTTATTTAAACCAGTTTTTTGTTCGATTCACTTCTCTCTAAAGTCGCTTAAGCTTTTAGATTTAATTTATGCCAGTTTTTTGTTCGATTCGCCACTCTTTAAAGTCTCTTAAACTTGTAGATTTCAATTATACCAGTTTTTCGGTTTGCCGCTCCCTTAAGTCTCTTAAGCTTGCAGATTTTATTTAAACCAGTTTTTGGTTCGATTCGTCACTCTCTGAAGTCTCCTAAGCTTTTAAATTGAATTTATACCAGTTTTTTCTTCAATTCAACACTCTCTAAAGTCTCTTAAACTTGTATATTTCAATTATACCAGTTTTTTGTTCGGTTTGCCGCTCCCTTAAGTCTCTTATGCTTGTAGATTCCATTTAAACCAATTTTCTGTTCGATTCACCACTCTCTAAAGTCTCTTAAAATCGCAGATTCCATTTATACCGGTTTTTTGTTCGATTCGCCACTCTCTAAAGTCTGAACTTAATGTCAGCTATATAAGTAGAAAGCTTGGAACACTGCTATTGGAGATAACCCTGTGCTGATAATATTAATGAACGGTTTAAAAAGGTCTTAATATAAATTAATTAATAGTGTCGATCTTAATTGCGTTCTGAAGCTTGTTGAAAACTAGTCTAAAAATATATTAAGAGCCAGTTACTAATGAAAAGCTTTACTCTTATTGCTGTGTTAAGTGAGCTCCCCATTTTTTGTAATATGTGACACATGACCATCTGTCAGGGCTAACAAAGGGAGTTGACATCTCTATTGAACCAAAATGGATCAAAAGCTATCATTTATAACACAAAATCAATACCAGTCCAACATATTGAACACATCCAACACTTAAACAAAGCGTTCTCTTTTCTCAATTACAACTGCCGTACAATTTATTACCTCTTTATGGCACACTTAGTACATAAAATCATACAAATATATATACATATATGTATGCACATAATAGCATTAAATATATCTAAATATGAATATATATGTACATATATATAGAGTTCTTGATCAATAAAGCACCAATGTCAACTTGTCAGTTATGAAACATGTTTAATAGTCATTACTCATTTAATGACGTCTTCTGTCATGCCCATAGATCTTCATTGTAATATTGGGAATGCGTACACAGTCACATACAAACTTTGAATGAAACTCTTTTTGTTATAATTTTTATATTTCAATTGTACATAATTCGTGTATGTGTGTTTGGTTACATTAGTTTGCGCTGAAGAACCTTGAACTGAAATTACAATACGCGCTCTTTGTAAGCGCACATATGGCTCTCACATACATACGTACATTTATGAATATAGATTCATCTACCTTGTTGTTGGTGTACATATTAATTTCAATTGCAATTGTCAAAGCTTTGCGACCAAATGTCATTAAGGGAATTATTTTATATTAAAAATACACAAAACACTGATTGTGCGGCGGCAAGTCAAGCGTTTGCATTGAGAAAAAGTTGGCCCAGATGTCGTCAATTGAAGATAGGACAAAGTGCGAACGCTTACGAATGAACATATATGTATGTATGTAGCATTTATGAATATGTCATGAAATATGATATAGATATTAAAAAGGAATATTAAAGAACTCAGTAAATGGAACAAGGTGTTTTGCGGCTTTCTTTATTTTCACAGCTGAGCATAGGCTGTATATCGTCATCTAAAATTAAAAACAGCGTGTCATAAAAAAAAATTGAAAACCGCTTTCAGATATACAACCATTTTAGAACTAAAACTCAAATCTCTTTTCAATTTGAGGGGTTTCTGTTTTATTGCTTTTCCTTCGCCTATAAACTTACGAAAAGTGATGTTACGTTTTTTTGTGTTTTAGGTGACGATGTGTTCTGTTCAACTCTCTAATGGATATATGTATAATATAGTGCATTTACCATACACTGAATTAACTCTTGCAATGACAGTCGGGTCTATTTAAAAAAATATAAATCTAAAATCTATCTGATAAACACTGTAACCAAACTAATAAGCGATTGCTTCTAACTGACTCAAAGCCAAGTCCTACTTTCATAAAGAATAATTTTTGAGGGTTTATATATTGAAAAATTATTCATCTCTCTATATCTATATTGTTCTAAAAGAGCAATGGGGAAACGGTGGGACCTCTCATCAAAAGTAGTGATGTGGCTCTATTAAACCATATTTAAGCCAGTATGGTGTTATGTGGTCGTTGTTTGATAGAAAGCTTTTGGAAGATCCGCACTTGCTAAACAGCTGGAACGAAATTTTCTACTACTTCGATTGCAATCCTTCCAACCTAGATCCTTTCACCACATAACCTTCTCTTGACGGTTCCTTCTCGGCTCACACACCTGTGAAGAATTTGTGTACTGGTCAAAGCCAGTAGAGACGGTTTGCATTGAGCTTCCTCTGGCGCGAAGTGAATTGTAAGAGCTCACCCATATCACATTGTCACTTTCTTCTCTATTGTCCAGCGTTTGCTAAACTTATTGAAATAACTCGGGCGACACAGATTTGGCGAACAGAGCGAAGTTGCTGGAATCGATATTAACCGCTTTAATAATTTTGTTGTAAGCAATAAACGATTCGTTCTTCGATGAGGATATGGTGATCTATCTTTTAGGAGTTTTTGGGCAACAATAAGAACTAATTTCCATCCAAGTGAGATTCATCGACTTTCGATCAACCCCACGATCTAACGTAAGTTCGCCGAGAACTTCGTAACTTTCGGAAGAAAACTTGAGAGTTCCAATTAAGTATATATATAAACAATAAGTGCGATGAACTGAATCGAATTAGCCATGTCCTTATTTATATCTACATATATGTTCGTTCGTCCGACGGTATATACATATAATATATAATATTAAAAAAAAAATTGTTGTTAAAACTAAAATTTAAAAAAACTGGGCGGGGGATTATTTGTTTATGGTGACTAATTTATGAAAAAATACTCACATTCAAATTCGATGATCAAGTGGAAAATGAGGGGTCCACTTGACGTATTTTTACTCATATACGAACTAGTTCCCCAGTGTTTTATACATATATCGAGCTGAAATTTTGCACACATTCTTTTTTCTACAATAAGCTTATCGGAACTGCCAATATCAGACAAACTGTTCAATCAAAATCAAGTCTTTGTATGGAAAACTTTGTTATTCGACAAGATACCTTCACGAATATTTTGTTTAGTTTTATATTATAGATTAGTTGTATTCAATTCCCTTCCATCTAAGAGTTCGTAAGTGGCGAATCGAACAAACAACTGGCATAAATGAAGTAGTTTAGTAACCAAAATAATCAAATAGGCATAGAATACCATGCGGGAACACACAGTTACTCGACACATTATCATGTGATAGTATTAATTACACACAAAATAACATATATATGTAAATCAATACATGTGTATATACATAAACACACTCGTGACACCAGTTGTGGGCGTCTTTTTCTGAATTTGGAGGCGTGAAATCATTAAATTATATTTTATGTAGCAAGCGGCGTGCTGCCTTCGATTTGATTGTCGCGTGCTCATCGCGCAGCATAAAATAAACAAAATAATGAAAATTGCTCATAAATAAAATGAAAGGCTTGCCGCATTGACGCAGCGCCAATTGTTTATGCGAGCAATTTGTTTTGTCAATAAAAGAAATTGCTTGGCAATGCGTTGATTTAAATATTTTCGGGCAACAGAAGTCATTTTGAGTGCCGCCAGCAACTCACTTGTCGCGGGGAAAAATTGAAAGTAATTATGCAACTGTAGCGACAGCGGCATGCCACACTTGCTCTCAGTTGAGATTTGTTTTTGTTCGCCAGCGAAGTTCTTACAAAATTACACACTTACTCGCAGTCGCTCGGAATTCGAAGGCCAGCGCCGGCCAATTAGTGTAAATAACGCCGCCAATCAAAATGTTTGTATTTCGAAATGCCTTCTAAATATTTCAAAATACATGCGCGCGTATGTGTGCATATGCATGTTTTTGTTTTTATGCACATATTTATGTGTTTTTAAGTACTTGCTTGGTATTTGGAGTGCTTTTGAATTGCCGCCATTTGAGTGGCTTGCAACTTGTGGCAAATTGCTACGCAAACATTGTCTAACAGCAAAGCAATAGTTATGCTTTGTGTGTGTAATAATGTGCGATTATGTGTTGTGCGCACATATGATTGTCCGTATGTACACACCTACATATATAAGTAATATAATTCTTTAATGGCGCTTAAAGTAATTGCTCGCAATTAGTTTTAATTGCTAAAAATGCGAAGTTAAATAGCTATTGATTGGTATTATTAAAAAAAATTGTTTTTTACAAAAAAGCAAAAAAAAAAAAACCTTTACAGGTGCATTTTTTTAGCTTAGAAGGGTATAAAATAGCTTTTCTTGGTTTTGATCGGTGAGTTTGTAGGACAGCTATATGATATAGTGGTCCGATATAATCAATATGTTCGATGGATGTAGTGCTGTCTTCGGCAATAGCTTGTGCCAAATTTCGTTAAGATATCTCGTCAAATGAATAAGTTTTCCATACAAAACCTTGAAAGTGATCTTTCAGTTTGTATGGCAGCTATACGCTATAGTTGTCCGATCTAACCAATTTGCTCAGAGATTTGAGCGTGGTCTTAAACAATAATCTGTACCAAATTTCAGAAAGATATTATGTTAAATGAAAAAGTTTTCTATACATGGATTTGTTTCCGATCCTTCAGTTTATATGGCAGCTATATGATATAGCGGTTCGATATCGGCGATTTTAACATATAAGTAGCCTCTTAGAGAGAAATGGATGTGTGCAAAATTTCAGATCGATATCTCAAAAACTAGTATGTATTGTATGGTCTTTAATTATTCCTTCTGTATGTTACTTGGAAAACTCGCTTCATAATCTAATTAATTTGTAAAAATACAAAAGCTCATTCGTTTAACTCCATAGACTTATTTTCCTTTTCCACACTTACTCGCATTTTATTTCAGCTTTCATTGCTATTTATAAACATATTTATTTATGCATTCCCCCTTCTTCTAAACTTCGCATGTTTCGTGCCCATAAAGCCTTCATTTCCTTGCTTTTATTGTTTGGTTTGTATTTGCAACCTGTTTCCACCTGCTGTTTGCCCTTCGTTTCAGGGCGTATTTCACATGAAATGTCAGAGAAAAATGTGCCATTGTTTACATATACATTTAACATATTTAGAAGTTTGGTAACAAGTGCGTAAACACAACCTTGTGGTTGGGAATATCGATTTTTGAGTGGGCTGTAGAGTTCTGAGGAAATTATGTTGAAGTAAACAAAAGGAAAACTAGAAATAAATGTAATAATTGAGGAAAAAAGATTACTAGAGTGCTAGAAATAGCATTTTGAAGAACCATTTTATAAATAAAGTTTGAAAATTCGAAAAAAGGCGTAGGTCGCTTTGGGGAAGTTCGAGATTAAAACAAATGTTTCGTAATCTATCAAACAACAAAGAATAATATTGAAAAGCAGCGAAAAACGTTTGTGATAAGTTCAGAATCTTTAAATAAATGTCGAAACTGAAATATTGGAGACAATGTTTTATGATAAGATCATGAACGAACTTTGCGAGTTCAGAACATAGAAAGTTACAGGCTAATAAATGATAAAGTAGTAAATAATGGCAAAGGAAAATTATTAGGAAATCAAAAAAATAACAAGTTAAAGCACTTAATATGGAAAAAATACTTGAAATCCAAGTTAAAGGTCCAAAATATTGAGAATTTATTTCAATGTCGAAGTCAGTGTTTTATGATAAGATCTTCAAGAACTTGCGAGTTTAAAACATGGAAAGTGCTTTAACTTCTTTAAAGTCAATGAAAAAATTTTAGATAATGGTGTTAAAAAATTTATATAAAAACAAGAAAATACAAAGTTGAAGCATTTAAGATGGAAAAAGTACTTGAAATCTGACTTGGAGTTTCAAAATTTAGTTCCAAAAATAAAGTTCATAAAAGCTCTTCAAATACATTACTGAAATAATCAGAAATGAGTACAACACTTCAATATATTACGAACCAATACCTGATTCAGGGAGACTAAAAGTAAGATATCAGTAATTGGAAACCGAAAGTTAAACTACAATTTGATTATATAAAGCAAAAAATTAAAGATGAAAATGAAAGATCTTACAAAATTTATAAGATATGCAAAGTAAGGTTTAGTTAGCAGTACTTAAAAACCAGAGAGGAACGATTTTGTGATATAGATGAAACAGGAAGAAGTGGGAAGGTAAATAGTCTTCTTCATTTACCTTTGAACTTTTTTTAGTTTCCTCTTTACCTTGAAAGCTTTGCTCTCTGGCTAATGAAATATTAAAAATAATTTAGAAAATATTGCAAAATCTAATATAATGCAATAATATTTCTCAAAAAAATTGAGCGATATGGACTTCAACGACGAAAGATCGTAGTGGGGATTGGTAATGTCGAACATTCAACAACTTAAGTAAGATAGAAACATTGACTAGTTCGAAAAATATCATCCAGAATTTGTAATGTTTTGAATATAAATCATAAAAGAGTTATATATTCAAAAAAATTTTAAAGAAAAAAAAAAAAATAAATAAAAATATTTTAAAGAAAAAATAGAAACACAATAAATAAATGAAATATTTTGCAACCCATATATACCATCTAAATTTTTAATGGTGCTATAACTATAGATTACACCAAACCATATTCAATTTGTCTATCAGTGACACTATAAATCAACGCACACCAAGAATCGGAATTGACCTTCACTCAGCTATAGGGGCTTAACACCTGCCGACTTCATGTGAAATAATAATAATTTATATAATAATATAAACAAATATGGGCGAGTGTTGTACCACGCGCCAATATATTTCAAGCGAAATTCGCAAATGATTAAAAGCGGTAATTTATGAAGTGTTAAAGTAATGAAAAAGCGCATTTATTTGGCGAAAATGATAATGATTGATAATAGCTTGTAAAATACTAGGTACTACATGTGTATTTTACTACTTTATGTATATATGAAAGTTTCATATACATATGTAATTGCAAGTAAATTTATGGCATATGCTTATATCATAAGCTCTTTCCCGGTAGTTGTTGTTGATGACAGATAAAAGTAGCGGTAATAATTATTATTTTTATATGTTTTTTTTCACTTTGGCTCATGTGCATATTTGACAGGTGATAAATGAGCTCGCTTCTTCATTTTCACTGCGCAATTTCCCGGCGCTGACGTACTTACATATATCAATATGCAAAATAAATAGTTTTACACACAGAAAGCTTACAAAATCTATGACTAAATTAACTGCAGATACAAGAATAATCAACGCATCCATGACATCAATCAACAATGAAGAGTGAACGCTATGTCATTAAATTAACAAACGGTTTGTTGAGGTGGCATGACTGAACGTCGTCTCGCGTCACGTTAACTGACAATGTGGCAAGGCTTCGCTTAAGATTGGTTTTAGTAAAAAAAATTCTATTTATCATATGGTTAAATGATGGAATATTAAATATGCAAATTATTTTTAAAGTTTAAGAAAAAATAATAACTAGTTGCAAACTAGTTACGAAGTAATGTACTTTGGATGAGTTGTCAAAACATCTTAAAGTTGTGAAATTAATGTGAAAAAGTGTTCTGGGAACGATGAATTAAAAAACCACAACTTTAAAAGAACTAGGTGCAAAAGCATACTAGTCGCAAACTAGTTCAAAAATCATTAATTGTGGGGAAGTTGATGAAAAACATTAAAAATACCAAATAAATTCGAAAGAGTGTACTAGAAATTAAAATAAAAAAGTGATTAAGAACTCTGCACAAAATCAAACTAGTTGCAAACTAGTTACACAATAATGGTTTTTGGATGAGTTGTCGAAAAAAGTTAAAATAGTCAAATTAATGCGAAAAAGTGTTTGAGCTATCAGTATTAAAAAAACTAGTTACGAACTAGCCACAAAATTAGGGTTTTAGGATGAGTTGGATAAATAATTTAAAATTTATTTAATGTCACTTTCAATATTCTTGTAAGAAACTACTCACAAACTAGGCAATTCTAACTTATTGAAATATTGATAGTTGAGTTGCATCATATTCTTATTATACATATATAAATCGCAAATTACGCAAGCCTTTCAATTTTTTTGTTGTTGTTGCAACATGTAGTAGCAGCCAACGCGAATATCATTTCAATTATTATTAACACGCTTTTAACGCATAAATGGCAATTTGAGAGGGCAACTTAAGTGATGCACTTTACAAAAACAGCAATATAAATGTTAAATTTAAGCTTTTACAGCAGCCTTCACAGTTGCAACAACAACTATTTACAATTCATAACTTGACAAGTATTACATAAACATGCCGTCGTTAAACGGCTTTAATTGCAATAACGGGTTTAATGCATAAGAAGGTTTAAGAGACGGTTCAGCGTAGGGCTATAACGGTAGCACTCTAAGATCTTAAGAAATATTTATAGCGCAATAAAAATATGGCAATAATAATAATCGTAATAAAAATGAATTTGAATTTTGGTTGGAAGGAATTTTGAGGTACGCGCGAAGTGATGGCATTAACCGTTATATTTTTTATGTAAACTGATTTATGGTGATATATTCAATTAATTATTAATTGTTCGCGATTTTTATTGCTTGTACTTAGCATAAATTGCCATTTGATTATTGAGAGGAGAATGGCTTATCCTGTTGGGTTTTTTGGTAAGGCGGCAAGTTGGATTTAGCTGGTGCATGAAATAGTCAAATCAATAGTGGGTGGAATATGTGCCGCCAATTTTCGATTATTTTAATGCATGAATAGTTAAATAGGTGGTCGTTTTCAATTAGTTGAGGGTTGCTAAAATACTTTGAGATTGAGTTAGGAAGAAAAACTTGTACTGAACTTCGTTTGGAATTTCAAATTAACCTGAGTGGACAACAAGGAACTGGGAGCATTAGTTGATGAAGATTGTTGCGAAATACCAGAAGATTTCGCGGAGCCTTTTGATAGAATCAGTCGGACGTACTGTAATATGAGCTTCCAAATATATATAAAACCATTGATGAAGAACATTATCGACAAAAGCTCATCAGATTGAAGGGAGTAATTGTCGAAATCCGACTAGAACACGCGACTAGGTACGGGGAAATAATTTTCCATCATAACAACCCTTGGCTTCATGTTGTAAAACCATTTAAATACTATTTGGAAAACAAGGCCTGGGAATTTTTACTTCACTGAGATATTAATATTTCAAACATTGTCTTGACTCATTCTGGGCCGCCTAACGCTGTTTTTTTGGGATGGAACCCAAGTAAACAAAACTACAGTGATTCAGTTTTATCAAAACCACAAGCCTACGACTGAAACAAAGCCTTCAACGACGGTCGAGAGAATGTTGAAGACATACCCCGTTCAACTGCTGAAAATATTAAAAAAGTGAAGGGTGTGGTGCTTGAAATGCGTCAGTGTTAGAGAGATGGCAAGAGAGCTCGCTCGTGGGTTCGTTCGAATAATTTTGGTAGATATTTAGGGTATTAAACGTGTTCTTGCTCAACCGAGTACCGTAAACAGGTCTCTTTGGACATGCTTGATCGTGCGGGTTCCGAACCCACATTCATGGAGACTATTATAACTGTCGATGAGACCTGGGTTTATGAGTTTGACATGAAAACAAGTCAACAATCATCGGAGTGGAGGGAAAAAACCAGCCGAAACCAAAAAAACACGCCAAAACCGCTCGAAAATCAAAGTAATGCTTATTGTTTTTTTTCGATATTCGTAGTTTGGTGTATCATGGATTTGTTCTGGTGGGACAGACGATGAATAAGAAGTTCTATTTGATCGTATTGAGCATTTGCGTGAAAACATCCGAACGGCCGGAATTGTGGAAGAAAAATTCATGGATTTTACACGATGATAATGCACCATCCCAACGAGCCACGATTGTGACCAAATTTAAAGCTAAAGACGTAATGAATACCATCGGTCAGTCGCCGTATTCAACAGATTTGGTGATTTTTTCTTGTTCCCCAAACTGAAATTGCCGCTCCGTGAAACCCGTTTACAGTGGATCGAAGAGATAAACCAAAATTCGCTTCTGGCGATCTCAAAAATTTCATATGAAAAGTGTTTCGAGAACTGGAAAAATCGTTGGCATAAGTGCATTACATCTAAAGGAGATTACTTTGAAGGCAATTTACCTAACGATTGCTACATGCTTCACCACCAATATATTTATATCAACGTTTTCCGAAGTTTTCTCCAATAAATTTCCTTCAAGCCTAATTATCACTTCAGTGTCTTGAACAAAGAGCGCTTCTATGTCGAAAAACATTTTCACTTTGCCACATGTTTGTAGTTGTATATCTATTTGTTGTTCTTTTTCCAAGTAAGTTGCTGCTGATCACCACAAATTTATATTAAATGTGAAGAAAATTACCAAAGTAAAGTGCAGCAGAAGCATTTTAAGCAGATCGCCTCAATAAAGTCATTTAAACGCACAAAAGGCGCAGCAAATTCAGTTAGTAGCTCGTGCGCGCGATAGTAATCAACAATGAGAGATCAAGCCAAAGCAAGCAACAGCTGTTGTTCTTGCTGCTGCTGCCGCCACATGGTTGTCTCTAAGTGTCTGCTGTGGCTTATTACACTTCTATTTTTTTGTTTTTGTTTTTTGGGTGCGCGTCAAGGCAAAGCCAGTTAGAATTACTAGCCGCGCTGAATTTGTAACAGCAGGCGTCAAATATCTGTCGGCTGTCAGTGAGTTGAAAATGAAGTTACCAAAAAGGTTAAAATAAAAATTCAACAAAGCAATAGACCGCAACGAAGACAGTGGCAGTAGCAAGAACGCCAGCCGTGAAGATCAGTTCGAAGCGATCGCGCTGTTGATTGTGATCGTCAAGAATATGGCGTTGGAGCGCCAAATGCGCAGTTGCAGTCTAATTGTGGACTAGCGGCGGCCCACTTACTTGTCCAACAGAGCAGTGACGGCCTTGTCTGTGACACGATGATTTTTTTCTCTTTTTTTAGTATTTTTTTTTTGGCGCTGTGATTGTGCTTTTGAAACAGCCAAACTGGTCGACGAAGTTTAGTCGCGTTATTGAGACTTTTGTATAAGAATAATGAAGTAATAAAATTTTTAAGTGCGAATAATTGCTGTTTGAGAGTAGTAGCTAGAAGTGACGTAGGCTTACAAAGTGCTCTTTTTTTGTTTTTTTAAATCACACCGTCTTAAGCTGCTTAGCAAATCAAAAAAATGAAATAAAAATTAATAATAATCAATTTTATTTGAGATGCAAAGATGCATTATTAATTACAACAACATAACTAGCTTGTAAAATGCTTACTGCAGCAGCGGTTACAATTACAACAATGTGGTTACTCTAAGCTTTGCCTTTTATGGAGCATTCATGGACTCTTTGCTGCAAATGAATTGTGCAAATTATCGTTAGACGCGGACGGACATTCCGTAGCTGAAATTATTGATCATATATGTATGTATAATGATAGTGGAACCTAAGTGGAGCCAAATACATATATGTATGTAATAATAATAGGTGATTTGACTATACTTCTGCAAATAGCTTTAAAACTGCAGCTTAAAAATTAACAGTAAAAAAAGTAGACGTTACTGCATTGGGGTCAGCCTCATGATGAATAATGGCTTCCTTTCAGCAACGCTATACGACGCCTGGTCAAACAGCAAAATTAACGGCAAAGCCGAATGTTCATGAAGCCAAAGTAATGATCTGTAGAATCAGTTAGACTTGGTGTATTTTGAGCTTCCAAATATGGATGAAACTACCCTACCGACAATACCTCGTCAAACTGAAGCAAGCGTTTGCTGAAAAGCACCTAGATTTGGTGACTAGACCCTTGGCAATAATAATAGTAATAATAACTAATAATAGCCAGACCTCGCTACTTTAATCGGGATATTGAACTATGTGAGATGCCCAATAAGGCTCTGGAACTTAAGTTTTAGATTATTTTAGTTTCAGGTTTTTTAGATTTTTTTTAATAGTTGTAATCGAAAAAAAATCCTTCGTCGAAGTCTTTAAGAATTGTATCTCAGAGACCTTCGTAAAATTCCATGATCGGATGAGTAGTTCTCGAGAAATCTTACCAACCGGCTTCCAAAACAGTTTCGTGAAAAAGCTTTTAAAGACGGTGGACTTAGCCCTGAGCGCCACAAGTTGTCAAGGCTGTATCTCCGAAACTATTTCTAGGATAAACTTGAAAAATTAGGACAATATTCTAGCGGTGTTGAAGTATTTAATAAGCTAATAAGAAATTTCGATTTATTAAAACCCGTAAACCCATGTACCCTTAACTTAAGACTCTGGAACTTAACTTTTTTTGTCACAACCACAGAAATTCGAAACTTTGATCGGCAAACTTATATTAGCAAACATTTTCATTATTCCTTCCTGTCATATCTTTCGATTTAAACGTATTAAGTATCAGTTTATCAGGTCTTCGAGTAATAAAGATATTCATATTCTATAATCCTCCATTAGATTATTTTAAATTGTGTGGAGAAAATGTGGTTTTGCTTCAAAGGAGCTCAAATTAGGCGTATAGTTTCTTGAGCCTTGCAAGCATATAATTTTAGTTAAAAGCAGTTAATTTTGACATTGGAATCGGTTAAAGTAATCAACTCTAATTCTCATAAAATTTTTTTCTCTCAACACTCATTTGGTTCATTAAATTGAGAGCGATTTCTCATGAGGGCAGGGCAGTGTTAATACAGTACTATGATTGAAATGAAGTAAGTCTCTAGGCTTAGGAATAATAACCAGTTATAATTTCAAGCTTATCTTAATCTAATTTACAAGAAACAAAAACAAAATTTGAGGTTAGAACTTCATACAAGTATGCTTTTTAGTTTAAAAGTAGACCTTGGTATTTCTATGGTAAGGAAAGGAGTAGAAGACAGCAGAATTAAATATATGTCTAAACTCCGAGATCAACCAAACCCTTTGGCTAATGCTTTGGTATATTCCTACCATCACAAACGCCTTAAAAGAAGAGATATGCCTGCGTACTAAGGAGCAATGTATCACCAAAACAGCTCAATCACTTGCTTGAGCGTGTCTAGTTTTTAAATAGATTTAGGATTTTATAACTTATTGTTAGGTTTTTAAAACAAACCGCAGATTCAATAAATAAAAAGATATTGAAACAAAAGAAAAGAAAAAAATTTTAAAAGTAAGTTTAACCACAGAAAACTTAAAAACAAAATATCTAACAGTTTATTTATGAAAAATCCAAGGATCTATACAAATTCTGCCAAGTTTAAATAACCGTTACACATTGAAATTAGTTTGGAAGTAATTTGTTTACACTTTTTACATAATATCAGCAATGAAACGAACCTTCTCCGTGCAAATTTCAACAATTTGCAACGCGCCAAAAAGCGAAAGTTACTTTGCATTTCCTACCTACAATCAGCGATTTTCGCTGCCAAATCAGAACATTTAATTAGCGCTTAGCTAACTAACGGTACAGCCGCTGACTTGCGTCTAAGCACACATTAGAACGTATGCAAAAGGTCAATTAACGTCAAATACAAGTTAAATTCATATAATTAAACGCGGCATATGCCAACACTTTTGGCCCGCCAAACGACCTTGAGCCAACCACAAACGGCGCGTTTGCGCACAGCGACACAAATTCAATTATACCAAATGTGAATGCAATCAAGTATAAATAGTTTACATAAAGCGAATCGCTTAGCAACAGTAGCAAGTTTTAACTGAAGTTATGTCATTTTTGTTTGTAACGCGACTGCCGTGCATTCTTTGCGCGAAGTGAGTGGCTTACGTAAACGAGCTGTAATTGCAGTGGCTTATAAATGCAATAAGTGGATACAAAATAGCGAAAAGAATGTGTTGCAAAGCAATTGACGTTTAGACACTCAATTATCTTCTTATGTTGTGATATTGATTACAAAAAAAAAGTATTAAAACAATAAATATTTATTAAAAAGTTATTACGTGTGTATAAATAACGTAATTGTAAGCCCACATAAAGTGACAAAAACAATTTACACAACAACAACACAATCAGAAAGTGAAGTTGATAACTCAATTAACAATTAAATGTTATTAGTTTGGTTTATGTGTGCTTACATACAGACATACATATATTTTTATATACATATGTATAAGTATGTATGACTGCAACTGCTTTTTTTACAACAATTGCTATCTTTGTTCTGTTGGTTGACGGTTGACTGCTGACGATTAATCGCTGCTATATTTTATTGCCATATTAATTTGTTGTTTGTGTCGCTGCTTTGTTCACTTTTTCGTTATTAAAATTAAAGAATACATATTAGGGTGGGTCAAAAAAAATAAAAAAATTTAAAAACTTAAAAAAATTTGTAAATTAAAAAAGTTTAGAAAATTTAAAAAATTAAAAAAATTAAAAAAATTAAAATTTTTTAGAAAATTTAAAAAATTTAGAAAATTAAAAAAATTAAAAAAATTTAGAAAATTAAAAGTATTAAAAAAAAAGTAAAATAAAAAAAATAAAATTTCATTTTGTGGTTTTAATTTAAAAAAATTTGAATTTAAAAAATTAATATTTGAGTTTATATATGAAATTTTTTAATTTTTTTTCTTAGACACCGTGAAATTATCGTACGAAATGTTGAAAAATAGTTCTGATAAGCAAATAAGCACTTACGTAATATTAATATTAAAAGATTGATGAAAAAATTTTGAATTTAATTAAAAAATGGAGTTTTGTTTTCTACCAGAACTTTT
This sequence comes from Bactrocera zonata, assembly GCA_037783105.1. NCBI lineage: Eukaryota > Metazoa > Arthropoda > Insecta > Diptera > Tephritidae > Bactrocera > Bactrocera zonata. Next base: position 19,874 of record JBAWJQ010006531.1, read on the forward strand.
GTTAAGCGAATGAGCATTTATGTGATAATAATTTTAAAATGTTGATGAATAAATAGTTTAATTTAGTTAAAAAATTTAATTTTGTTTTGTAAAATATCAAAAAATTGTTGATTAAAAATTTTAATGTAATTAAAAAATTTAATATTTTTTTGTAATTTTTATAAAAAAAATGTAACGAAAATTTTAATAAACTTAGTTTATTTTTTAAATAAATTTTTTTTGTTAAGATTATAGTTAAATATTTTTTTGGAATTTTTTAATTTTTTTCTATGCCAAAAATTTATTATTTTTGTCACACCCTAGTATAAATTTTTATACACAAAATAATATTTATTAAAGCATTTTTGACAACTTAACGGCATAGTAAATTAATCTATTTTTTATTTTCTTCATTGCACCAAATCCGGTACTTTTTCTTCATTAACTGTGGCAGGGGATTTCTTCTGTTTTTGCAATCTTTTCAAATCAAGAATTATAAATTTGTTTAGAGATAAGATACTAAGTGCTTGGGTGCTTATGACTGATTGAAAAACTCAAGTGGTAAAATATATGTACCGAAATGATGTTTTATGAAGCAACAAATTAAGTAAGGGAGAGCTAAATTTTCGCCAGATCGAATAATAAGTACTGTATAAAGCTTTAGGTCTTTTAGAAATTCCGCAAAAGTCTTGGGTTCTTTCTGATACATAAGACAGTTATTAGATTTGATTTCATCACCTTTCTCGGTGGCAAAGTTATATATTTTAATTTAAGCACTATTCAGGATATGGAAATTCTATTAACAGTAGATAGTGCCACGCCTATAACCCGATTTCTTTAATTTATTCGTATTAAATTTGCTTTCTACATTATTTTCTATTTCAGTTGTTGCTATTGTTGCGGAAGAAAAAATCCCTGAGGTAATTTGAAGCAGTTGACAGTTCCCAACCGGATAAAAATACGGGTGCTATGTTATGTAAGTGTATGTCAATAATATTAGGAGCCGAGCCACAGTCAGTCAGCCGAGTCGTATAAGTCTTTTAAATTTATATCAATTTTCTAAAGTCAGTGAAAATGGGTCAGAGTACCAATCTCACAGATGAATTCATTACAAATTAGACACATTTTGAAACAAATTTATTTAAACGAAAAAAATACATCTTAATTAAATTAAATAACAAAATATATTATAATAAACAATAAATTCCTAAAATAGCCTCATACTATACACGTGTAGGCCTTTCGCTAATTAAGTTGCTGACTATTCGATTTTTCGTCATTTACAAATTAATCCACTGGAAATCGCTTGCCACAAATTAATTCAATTATTTGTACATTTGTTTTTTTTTCTATATTAATTTTTTTTGTCATTTGTACTCGTGAGAATTAGAAATCGCTCGTGTGCTTTAAGTGCAACTTCCGTTGCCAGTGGCGCAATGCGTAAACTAGTTGATACACAATTGATACGAGCATTTTATTGTTTTTGCTGTTTTGCCTCCAGTTGCGGGCTTTAGAAATTCTTGTTAATGCCACTATCATGCTTAATAGCAATAAAATTAATTAGCGATAAGCTCAAGCTACGAGGGAAACGCAGCACGGGATGTTCAAGGCCGCAGGCAAGGCAGAATGCTGTCGTTCATAAGAAATTCTCTCATGTTTTTTATAGGGAAAAATAGTTAATCGAGCTGAGAAGAGTTTGTAAATGACTTGTATGCATTTATGGGCTTGAAATGTGCTTTGGTGTATATTTGCCTGATTTATTTGTTATATTCAGGCTTGGCTTATGGCATATTTCATTAATGCTGTAATTAAAAAAGTAATTAAGTTGTAATTGTCATTGTTGTGGTACACTAATTGGTTTCTAGAATTTTTTGATTATTTTAAAATTTTTTATATTTGATTAATAAATTATTTTTTAATTGTTGTAGATTTAATTACATTTAATAATTTTTTATTAATTTTTGTTTAAATTTTTTAAATTAAATATTTTCTTAATTATAAGAGGAATACCAGAAATTTGTATTATTTGTTATAGCAATTTATTTTTCTAATTAGTAATTAATTTTTTTTATAATTATTTAATTATTATTTCTTTAATTTTAATAGTAATTATTTTTTTTTATAATTATTTAATTATTAATTTGCAATTTTTGTATAAGTAATTAAAATTAATAACTTTCTTAATTATTGTGCAACTATTATATTTTGACTTTTTGCATTTTTTTCATTTGAGTTTTTCTTGCTTTATTTCTTAATAATTGACTATTATGCAAAATTACCGTTATATTTAAATTTTTAATTAAATTGGTGGCACAGGTAGGTATACTACAGTAGTTATGAATAATTGGATGTCAAAAATTGATTTATTTTCATAGAGTACTTAATTAGTGTTTTTTTTTTAATTTTTGGATAAATATTTAAATTTATTTAAATTTTTTGCATAATTAATTAAAATTAATTATTTTCTTAATTTTTTTGTAAATATTTAAACTATTTTTTATTTTTTTGTGCATCTGATTTTTTGGTTTTTAAATAATTTAATTTAATTTTTGGATAAATATTTAAATTTATTTAAATTTTTTGCACAATTAATTAAAATTAATTATTTTCTTTATTTTTTTATAACTATTTAAACTATTTTTTTATTTTTTATTTTTTTGCTTCTGTTTTTTTGTTTTTATATTTTGATAATTAACTTATATGCAAAATTACCATTATAATAGTTTTATATTACTTTTTAATTAAATTGTAATTGATTTTGTGAAAATACCCTACTATGGTTTGTGGATGCCATAAATTTATATATTTTGATGAAGTAATTAATTTTTGTATAATTATTAATTAATTTCTCTTTAATTATTTAATTAACAAATATTTTTAAATTTTTGCGTAATTAATTAAAATTATTAATTATTTGTTTAATTTTTGTATAGTTAATTATGATTAATTATTTTCGTAATTTTTGTAGTTAACTAGAATAAAATTAATTATTTTCTTAATTATTTTATTATTTTTAAAATTTATTGTTGCTTTAATTTTTAAATTATTATTAATTATTATTTTTTAATATTTCATCTTTAATTAATAATTTTTGTATAATTAATTTATAATGATTATTTCTTTACTTTTTGTATCGTTAACTTAAAGTAATTATGTTTTTAAGTTATGTATAATTTTTTAAATTAAGTTTTAATTTTAATTTTTTTTATCAGAAATTTGCTTGAATTCTTAATTATTATTATTTTTAATCCAATTACATGAAGATCTTCCCATAATTACCTACATTCTAGCTAGTATGTAGTATGTATGTAGCCTTAGAGGGCAACTAACCAGCAAAAAGAAAACCGGAAGCTTACATTTCTCTTTAATGAGCTTTTAATCAGCTCCCTAAATAGCTTCTAGCCTTGGAAGTTGCTATGTGCTTAGTGAAAAAAGCTACTTAGGCTTCTAGCCATGGAAGTGCTATGTTCTTACTGAAAATAGAGCAAATAAGCGCATCGTTGCCTCATTTTTCACTTCTCTCGAAAGAATTGTGGCTTTTCAGAATTTTTGGCCATCTTTAAAAAATAAGTGATTGTGATTTTTAAAAGATTTTATATGAGAAAATATATTTTAGTTTCTATGGTATTTTTATATATACTATAGCACATAGCTGTTATACAAAGTGAATGATCAAAATCAAATTCTTGTAAGGAAAACTTTTTTATTTGCCAAGAAAACTTCGCATAATTTGTTCAAAAATATTTTCCAAGACAACTTTACGATCTCTGAATAAATCATACAGATCGCACTGCCACTACTTGGAGATGTGACACTTGAGAAAGTGCTTTTGTAAGAAACCCTAATACCAACAGTGTACTTGTTATTGGTTTACTACAGTACAATTCATTCTTTGTTTACTAGCTAAAGTATTATCAACATTTATGACATAGCGCGTATTCGTCGGAAAGTCTATCTACGCTTAACTGTGTAAATAAACGGTAATGATCGCGCACTTATGACTCAGATCGCTAACTGAGTGTTTCGTCCACCGTAGAGTCTGCGAGTGATAGAGTGTGGGCAAGCGAGTAAGTGAGGTAGAAGTGGCATTTAATAATGCTAATAAATATTGAAAAAAATATAAAAAAAAAATTATCTTAATAAAAAACCTTTACCAGCTTGTCCAGTAGTGTTAATTAGCGCTGTAAGTTGAATTGATTGTTTAATCATTTTTTACTTACTGTAGGTACTTTTTATTATTAATTTAAACTTGCAGCTGTTTTGCACAGAAACAGTTGTTTTGAAACGTGTACAACAATTTTTATATAACAATATAATTTGTACACAAACGTTTACATATATGAATTTGACAGTTTTACCACATCACCGCTGCAACCGCACTAAGTTTGTTAATCGAGCTATTTTTAAAACTTTCATCAAATATTTTTCTACAAAATTCAGTGATGTTACAAAAATTTGAAAGTAAATGAAACGGAAATGCATTCAATGGTTCTCATATAGCTGTTTTATAAAAACTATAGCAGCAGTTGTTTATTAGAAGCACATAAGTCAACTTAAAGGGAAAAATAAATTTTTATTTTCAATCAAGACGTATTGACTATTTAACTTTAGTCTTTAGTAGTTTATACTCATGAAAATGATAGTAAAAATGTTTTGTCGGAACACGTAGTACTTTTCGTGTTACAGTCGAGGGGTGTAGCGATCTAACCGCCACCGTTTACTATAATCGCAAAAATAGATGTACATGGTGGAAAATTTTTTAACTCAAATTCATAATCGGGATAGCGCAAACACCCTAACGACCTCTTAATACATCAGTCGAAAATGTTTCTTCAGATTTGTTGAGTAGTGTAGTCGGCTGTTGATTGCAAGTTAATTTTTAAAATTAATAAAAGATTTTTAAAATAAAAGCTTCATACCCCGAATAAGTTGTAAAGCATAAAGCAAAAATTGTATATATTGCAAATTGAAAATTTTTATACTGAAAAACTTCATTTATATTTTGTTGCTTTTCTCTGTTTTAGCCAGTGTTCTTTTGCTACTCGTTTATATTAAAAAGAGACTTATAATCGTTGTTAGTAAAATCTATAGTGCTATCAGATAAGCGACCTTCTCATAAGTATTTCGAAGCATATTAAACATCGTGGCTTGAATTTCTGGTGATAAAATGACTGGATATTGAAAACTATTATGCTCCCGTTGCTGATTAGTATAGATTTTTAAGGTTCGATATAAATATATTTACTTTCTGTACAGCCTCTATTGATTAATACCTCTAGTCGATCAAGCCTTCGCCTGTTCTGATATCTAATACTTAAAAAAATTCAGAGTATAATGTACCAATTTCGGAACTTTTTATTTTTTAATTTTTGTATAATTATTTAAATTTAATTACCATTTAATTATTAAAAATATTTATTTTCTTAACTTTTGTATAATTAATTAAAAATAATTATTTTATTAATTTTTTATAATTAATGAAATTTAATTATTTCCTTAATTTTTGTTTAAATAATTAAAAATAAATATTTTCTTAATTTTTTTAAATTTTATAATTAAATTTTTTTTAATTTTTCATCTGAGATTTGCTTAAATTATTGATTATTACTATTTTTAATCCAATTACGTGAAGATCTTGCCATAATTAAAGCCATTCTAATTGATATACATATATGTACATATGTATGTATGTGCGTTGTCTAAGAGAACAACCAACCAGCAAAAAGAAAACCGGAAGCTTACATTTTGCTTTAATGAGCTTTTAACCAGCTCCCTAATAGCCTCCAGCCATGGAAGTCGTTATGTGCTAAGTGAAAATGGGTCAAAAAAGTGCATCGTTGCCGCATTTTTCACTTCTTTCGTAAGAATTATGATTTTCAGTAATTCTAAGAATCTTTGTAAAATAAATTATTGTGATATTTATAAGAAAAATATATATTTGATAAAAAAATAAACTTCAAACATGGTTAACGCTCTTTTATAGATAAAACAACTACCCACCTTCTGATGCGAAAACGGCCACCAAAGACCATTTTCAAATGGCTGATAGTATCCACGATGGCGGAATCCAGTTTCCTTGAATTTTAAATTTTTATTTTTTTGTTGGTTTTGCTGTTCGGTTGAGTAACCGAAAGTGCAAAGTTGAAAAATTCTTTGGCTTACTAAGTTTACTGCTTTTTACCAAATATTTTTCCACAATTTCACTGCAAATGCTGATTTAACTTTCAAACACTTTTTTTATGCAAAATGCGCTTTGTTGAACCTAAAATGGTCGTTTAACATTGCCGAATGCACTTTTCACTTTGTTGTTTTTACTTTACTGATTATTTTTGATTTGTTTTGCAGACTTCGCTGTTTTAGAATTTCAGGAAAATATTATTAAATGAATTTTAGTACAAAATGAGGTATTCCAATACATGAACAAGTTTAAAAAATATAAAAAATGCAATATAAAAATGCAGTTAGTTATGTAAAAAAGTGGTGCTGCCACAATGTTGTGCAAAAAATGCAAATTTTGCGAAATTTTATGAATGAAGCAAAAGACTCGTGTCAAATTGTCGCAAGCAACGGTACAAGCCAGCGAAGTTTAATGCATGAATACAGTGACAGCAATAAAAGTGGCACAATGCAAATGCAACGCTGTGCAAAGTGCAATAAAAGCCACTTAAAAATTAAAATAATAAAAAATGTATTGACTCAACAAGTCTGGCTGGTGGTAGCGTTTTTCTTTTTCAATTTGTTTGTTGCTTTTTTGTATTTTTTCTAATTTATTGACTTTGCTTTATCTTTGTCAATGCATTTTGTTGCTGCTCAGCTGTTCGCTTGACCGCAACAAAGTGGCAGGCAGTCGCAGCAATTTGAAAAAAAATGCGCATTATTTTACATTTCATTATAAACTTGTTTATGTATTTGTAACTACTGTTGAAGTGGTTAACTTTTTTCTTTCAATCTTAAACTTTTTATTTTTTTTTTGATTAATTTTTATTTTATTGAGAATATGTGCAGTTCTTTTTATTAATCATGTTTTTGGTGAAAAAATTGGTTTTCTTTAAATTATTGATACAACAAAAAATATTTCTTTGAAGCAATTTAAATTATTTTTGTGTATTTATCATTTAAACTGTTTGTTAAGAATTTTAAGTAATTTTTAATCGCTTTATTTTTTTATTTAATTAATATTTTAGTAACAATATTTTTACTTATTTATTTTTTTTATAATTTTTTAAGACCCTTTGCTTGTATTGTGTAAACGTTGTTGATGAAATAAGTAAATATATTATTATAAGTAAATATTATTACTTATTTTCATTAGAAAAAAAATTTTGTTCCGTACAAATTCTTGTTGAAGCAGTTTTTATTCTTTTTTTTCTAAATTCTAAAAAACAAAATTTATAATTAAAAAAAATGTTTTTGTTGGACTTAGGACTGTTTTTTTGTAAACAATTGTAGTGAAAATATTTTTACTGTTTTTGTTTTATTAAAAAATATTTCTTTGAACTAGGCCAATAATGGTGTTTTGAATTTATTTATTTTCCTGGTAGAGTTCTTATTAAGTTAAATTCTTTTTACTAGAAAATACAAAATTGACTTTTTTACCTAAAAAAGAAAATTGTTTTTGTTGAAATTATGAATTTCTTTTAGTAAAAATTTTTAGTAAAATAATTTTTGTGGTATTTTTTTTATTAAGAAGTATTTTTTCGCTTCGAAAAAATATGCCTGAACTTATTTATTTTTCGGGTAAGAAGTTTTTGTAACATTGTTGTTTTTTACTAAAAAAAATTGTTTACGAGAAAAAATTATTTTCGCTAACTTTTTTGGTAAAATTTTTTATTTTAATTTTCTGGTGAGTTTTATAATAGTTTTCTATTATTATAATGTAGTTTATATTAATAAATACATTAAAAAATGTAATAATTTATTTAAGGAGTTTTTCTTATATAAGAATTTTTAATCAAATAAATTCCCGAAATTCCAATTTATGCTCCTTAGTATATACACACACATATATATATATAATACGTATTATATAAACAAGTATTTTCAGTTATTTTTTTTAATTTTCCTCCCTTTCCTTCCAGGCATGACAAAAATGTCACCACCAGCACCAATAAATAGCAACAACAACATGCGCAAGGTATGTAACTAAGCAAGTTGATAATTGTATTTGTTATTTTATTACTATTTTAACAGACATTTTGCACGAAAACGTGTGTTTTTCCTTTTAGTTGTTGTCGTTGTTTCTGTTCTTATTTATTTTTGTGTCATTTTGCATTTACTTGAATTCTCGCCGTTAACGCATTTGCCAACAAGCGCACATACATACATACAATAACCAATCGTAAAAGACAAGTTAACACGCCATGCCGAATGTACGCCGTTAAGCCACGACAGACGAACGAATGTACGGCAACAGCGACGGCGACGACACTGCAAGCGCATAAAAAGGGGAAAGTTGACTTTTGTTTGTTGTTGGCTGCTTTTTTACGATTTTTTGTTAACACTTTTTCACAAACTTATTTACATATGTACGTATGTGTGCATGTGTATAAACACATATATGTATATAATTGCAGTTTGCTGTTTTTTTGTTGATTTCTGGTTGTGTGGTTACTAAAATGCGCCCTGACTTTGCTGGTTGAACAAAAACAATAACACAAACATGCAATTGACACGGTCACAAAGGGGAGTCTTCAACAAAAAAAAAAAAAACGTAAATAAAAAGCTTTTTGCACACAAAATGCACCAGAAAGCGTAAATTATTGCAAAAACACTCACGCGCAAAATTTCAAATACTCGGAAGTCGCGAAGAGACGGTGAAATGGCGTAAATATTGTTTATTGTATAAAATATATTTTTGAGAATTAGTGCTGTTATGCTTAGATCGAAAAAATATTGAAAATTGTTTGTCAAAAATGTAAATTTTTGAAGTTTTTGGAGAGTGGAATAGTTATAAAAATATTAAAAAATATAAAAAACACATTGGCGGTATTCACAATTGCTGGATTATAAGGAAGTTGAATATTCATAAAAGTATATTACTAGAGGTATTTGAGTGGAAACAAAGAAAGGTAGGCATAAAAGCAGTTTTGAATGTTTTTTAAGTAACTGGAAATGATTATTAAAAATTTTGAAAATAAAATAACACATTAGGTACCTTGACGGTACAAGAGAAGTTACTAAAAAAATGTTTGCTAAACGATTTTGAGCCAGCAAAGTATATATTTTTGAATTTAATTTGAATTTCAAATAATATAATTTACAAGGAAATGCTGAAAATAGCTCATGTAACTAAATAGAGGTATTCACAGTATGATTAAAATGTCACATGAAGGCAGAAAAACAAAAAAAGCTATTTTAGAATAGTAAATTTTCACAAAACAAATACAAAACTTTTAAAAAGAATTGTAAAATTTTTGAATATTTAGAAAAATTTCGAAACAATTTTGATTTGAGTTCTAAAAAATGTCTATTTAAAAAAAATGAATTTTGAGTAAAAATATTAAGGTGCCTAAATTTTGAGTGTTTTCAGCACAATGCTGATTTTTTTTTTCTGTGAAAATTGCATATTCAAAACTTTTGAATAATTCGAAAAATTTCGAAACGATTTGATATATTTGTTGACTAAGCTAGTTAGTATAGTTTTGTGCTACAAGGTGAGATTTGGGTATTTAACGCCATATAAAGTGATATAATTGGGTATTTAACATTTTTAAATATTTAGAAAACTTTCGAAACGATTTTTATTTGAATTCTGAAAAAAATGTCTATTCTTTAAAAAATGGAATTCGAGGAAAAATGTTAAGATACAAATAACTTCAGCTTGATTTTGTGTGATTACAGAATTATGCAGATTTTTTCTATGAAAATTACGTATTCAAAATTGTTGAATGTTTAGAAAAGTTTCGAAAGGATTTGGATTTTTTTCAGAAAGCTAATTAGTGAAGTTTTGTGCTTCAAAGTGAGATTTGGTTATTTAACTGGTTATAAAGTGAGATCATTGAGTATTTAAAAGCATATAACCTAACCTAACTTACTACCTGAAAACCCAATTTTTATATGCTGTTAGGCTAGGTTAAGAGTTCGATCCTAAGAGGGATCTCACTTGGACGGCTTGGAACGCTGGTTTGTTGTGGTAGCTAAAACTTCTCTATAATTGATCTTAAGATCCTCACAAATCGATTTGAGATTATCAAGCTCAAAATGCTTTGAGCTTATCACAAATTTGTGAAGGCGGATAATGTCGGTTTCGGTTATACATCCTGCTTCCCTCCGCCGAAAGTAAGACTGCCGAGATGTTTCAACGTCAGTTTTGCTAAGGCTGAATAAAAGTAAGTGCCTGGATGTTTCCAGCTCACATTCCTCTATACCAGTTAGGCTAGGTTAAGAGGTCGATCCTAAGAAATATCCCAGTTGGACAGCTTAGAAAGCGAGAATACTGAGATCCATACAAGAGGTAGGACAAAAACTAAACTTTTTCACAGAAATTTTGATTTTGCATTCAAGCTAATTACAAACCAATCACTAATAAGAATATTCATGATAAGATGCTTGTAAAGTTGGTGTCAAAATCGAAACGAGGATGCTGTCGAGTGCAATTTGAGAACCAAGGTGTAGTTCCATGGCTTAAGAAACTTAAAAGTTGTAGGCACATAACTACAAAATGAGTCTCACATTATAAAATTTTTCAAAATTTTTTTTATTTATTATTATTATTTTATATATTTTTTCTAATTATTTTTTATACTTTTAATAATATTTTTTTATTTTTGATTCTTTTTCCAATACACTTGGGCTATTTATTGTTTCACAAACACCAATTTATTATAATTTTTGATTTGACATTCTATCAATATTAATCTCCAACGCTCAATATTATAACAATGACCATCAAGTATTCAATACTTGTTGATTACGAGTAAATTTTCATGTTGTCACCGTAAATTCTTTGTAAGAAATTGCATTTCACAATAGCAATGTCATAGTAATTTTGTTTGAACACAACAGACAATACTTTTTGTAAAAAAAATTTATTAATTATATTATCATCAACTTAAAGTTAAAAACAACACAAGTTTCTTTTCCCATATTTGTTTTATTTTTTTTTTCACAAAATTCTTCACAGATTTCTCCAACGCTCGCAATTAGCACTTCTTCAATAATTTCCCCACTGTCTCGCTTAACTGTCACTGCAAAAATATACAGAATAGAGTGTATACTAACACTTCAGGCTTAAATCTGCACACCAATATCATTAACAACAACAACACAGCACATGCGGGTGCTAGTATTTATTTATACGCCGATATACGTTTCAATTCTTTTTTCTTAGATTTCTTATTTTGTTTGCCAAAAAATTTATTGCTTTGTATTTGTAATCCGCTCGATAAACTCGACTCGAACTCGAAAACTGAAATTTGTTTTTGGTTAGAAAACGCGTACGCGCCGATTCGCTCGTGCAAACGCGTCAACAGTCGTCGCTCGTTTGAAATGCCAGCGACCAGAGTCAGCAAAACAAATGGCCAACAAGAAGAGAAGTGGCAGAAAAAATTCACTACGGAGCGACAACGAGCTAGTGGTAGAGTGTATACTACTAAAGTGAACTCCGAAAGGTAAGCAGAGAGAGAGAGAGAGCGCGCGTTTCGGAGTCGCGCAGGTAGAGTTGGAGCATTTTTAATGGCAAGCAAGTGCAGAAAAAGAAGCGCAAAGCATGCTTACTAACTAGCGGAGCTAGTGCTCGCATTGCTCGTGCCGCAGTAGTGGCCAAGCGCGTTGCATTGTAAAGAGCGGCCGAACGAGCGTTGATAAAAAACAGAAGAAACCGCCAAACCGGCAACGCAACTCACGCGGAATGCTTAGTAATACTTGTAGTTAGCAGTGGCCAGCGCTAGGTAGCCGATGAGCGGCCTACGCAGTACAAACAATTCCATACTCACATTGCTAACAGAAAATATCTTTGCCACCGCACGAACGTTTCAATTGAGTAGAACTGAGCGCAGCGCTGTGGCATACAACAACTCTCTTAACCGCATTTGGAGCGCACTGACCGCGCGCCGATGCGAAATTTTCGGAGTGTAGGCGCTTAGCGGCATTTTCGTGCGTCGCGCGCAGTTGGCAACGCGAGCCAGTGTTTTAAAATTTTACACGCATTACTTGTGGGTTGTTGCTGAATAAAACATTGTGTTAAAGTAAAAGTGACAATATTTCTTATGCGGCATGTTAAACACACGATTGGAGAAAAATGCAAAACGAACGAAAATAACTGCCGAAACAGGCAATAAAAGCTAGTGGTGCACAAATATTTTCAACAAAAATGTTTGCAGAATATTTAAACTAAACATAATGGCCGTTGGCACCTGCCGCTAAGTTCAATGGTTGTACTTTTTACACAATAAAAACTAAGCACATAACAATTTGCATGAATTCATTGTCAAAGAAAGTAAAATGATACCGCAAAGCGTTTTTATTGTGGAGCTTTTATGGCGCTTTTAAGCTACAAATTTCTTAGTTATTTGATGCATCTGTTTCTACGCAAAATTTTAATCAAACTCCATTCATTAGTTTAGAAAATTCTAACGATCTTTCTTCGACTTCACTACTTTCATGCTATAATTGAAGATCTTTCTGAGCTTTAACCATGCTTTATGGACTCAAAGGAATCACTGACAAAGTTTTATATATATTTAATGACTATTTTACTTTCGAGCTTTAATTGGAGAGCTTTAAAAGCTGGTTAAAGCTCAAAACCAAGCTTTGCGGACTTAAAGGAATCGCCGACTAAGTTTGATATAAATTTAAAGACTAGATTTCTTCGAGCATATAAAAAAGCCAAAAATTATGAAGCTTTTTGAGCTTTCATTAAGCTTTCAACTCTTACAACTTTTATCCGAAAATTTTGATAAAAGAGCTTTTTGGTCTTTAACCAAGCTTTACGGACTTAAAGGAATTCCAAAAAAAAATCTGAAATAAATTGAATTAAATTACCGTTTTTCTGGGAGCAAATAAATAAGCCTTAAAATTATGTAGCTTTTTGGGCTTTCACCAAACTTTAAACTTTCAAAATTTTTATCCGTGAAACTAGATAAGCCTATAAATTTGAAGAGCTTTTTGAGCTTTAATCAAGCTTTGCAAATTTTAAATTTGATGACAATTTTTAATTCTAAAAAAAAAACCATAAAGTTGTAGAGCTTTCTGAGCTTTTAAAATGTTTTTTGAAATTTAAAAAATGGCCAACAAAATTTAAAATTTAGATTTCATGTAAGTTTGTATCCGAGGATCTAAATAAATCTGTTAAGTTGCAAAGCTCCCTGAGCTTTAACAGCGCTTCACGAACTTTAAGGAAACAGAAGTAAAATTTCAAAATACAGCGAATTTCGTGACAAGTTTTATCCTTTAATCTAAATAAATCTATAAAGTATAAAGCTGTTTGAGCTTTTAGAAAGCTTAACGAACTTTGAGGAATTGTCGACAGATTTTGAAAACACAATTAATTTAAGGACAGTTTTCATGCGATAATCGAAAGGAATATTAAATTAAAGAGCTTTTTGAGGTTTACGAACTTTCCACAGTCAATGACAAAATTCTCGGTAAATATAAGATAATGAGGTAACGGGAATAAATGTTCTATGTAATCTTCTAAAGCTCTGTTTGGTGGAGGTATGCCGACCATGTGATCTATTCTTCTACTTTATAACCTAACCACAAGTAATCAAATAAAAATACCATTCTGGATCTACAACGTAAAAGTTTAGTTTATCTTTCCCTGGAATAATGTAATGAAAAATTTACAGATTTCTTGACGGGTTCTTTCATATATTTAGGAATGTCATCAAAAGCTTGGTTAGGAGCTTAACCTTAACCTACGGAATTCTGATTTGGACCTTTTTGGTTTGAAGAGCTTTTCAACAACATGCTGTTTTTGTAAATATATGATATAATGGATTGTTATCAAATCTTTAAGCTTTTTCTGTGGAAATGCAAAATACCATGAAGAATAGCTTAGATCGCTATGACAAGGATTAGTTTCCAGAGCTTTCATTTCCGTAAATGTTATACATAATATAGGAAAAAAATATCTATGAAAAACGTTGTAATTTTATTAACTATTCCATCAAAGTCTTCCATAAAGCTTTAAGGTTAAGCTTATGAGCTTTTTTTCTTAAGAGAGTTTTAAAGGAAATGTGATAATGATATGATTTTATTAAAAAAAGAGAGCTTCGGCGCCAAAATATTGAATATAGTAGAATATTCACAATGACAGGGATAAGTTCCTAGAGCTTTCATTGTGAATTTTAATACAAAAGGTCAAATATATTGCTGCTTTTATCACAGTCTCCTTCATCAAAGTATGCTCATAAAAACTTATTTTCTTGGGAAGGCTTTTGGAAAATTTGGTTGTAAAAACTTTTTTCCTTAAGGGAGCTTTCGAAAAATCTGTTTGTAAATAAATAAATAAATAAATTAAAAATTTACTATTAAAATATATAATTAATAGACATATTAGGAAGGGGTTTCTTCGTTTTTAACTATCTAGATGTCAAAAGCTGTCAGAGCGGAGCTTTTGAGAGCTTTAACAAATATATTATGGGCTTGTCGACAACCGCTTGCAAAGATGATTATTTATTAACTACGCAACCATAGACTCGAAAGTAGAAATATATGAATATCTAAATCCGAAAGAAAGCTTTCGAAACCTTCAACGCAGCTGATTTTAGGCATTGGAATTTGTTTCGTTCAATTTCGGAAGTAATGCACACTCAATACGTTTCAGCGCACAATTGCCACAATCAGAAGAATTTACGCCAATTAGAGAGCTATCAACACTATTTTCGTAGTAAAAGCTAACAAATTGCATAAACGAAGCGTAAGCGTTTATCAAAGTCGTTAACACTCGCAGTTTTGTTTTTGTATTGCTGTTGTTGTTGCACTCGTACAATTTTCCCACTACTACGGAAGTCCTAACACGAACGAGTGAATGCCAACAAAGGCTGATGATTGTCGCGCATGCGCTTGCAGCCGACCTGTAAAAGCAGCAGCAACAACAACAACAACAACAGTTGCTAATCAATGCGGAAATCATTTGCATTGTTCGACACACGTCGCCCGGGCAGCCCCAAAAAAAAAAAATAAAAAAAAATAAAGCGAAATGTTGTTGCAATTTGCGTCTAATTTTTCATCGCTTTGTTGTTGTTGTTGCTCACGCATTGCGTGCCTAGATTTGGTGCGCCGACTGCCTCGGCAATGCCACAATGTCGCTCCTCTACGATTTTTGTTTTGCTTGCCACACTAACTTGTGTGGCATCTGCCATCATCGTGTGGCATGTTGCAGCATGTGTTGCATGTAGCATATCAACACATTTCGCCACGCTGTCGTGCAATAAATTTCATAACAAATTGCTAATACCACAGTAATGTTGTCGCATTCGTTCGAAATGTTGCAACATGCTGATGAGCAACATACTGATTAGCGCCGCAGTGGCTCAGGCACATACATACGTACACATATGTGTGTTTGGCGTTTGTTAGTGTTGTTTTTGGTGTTGCTACTAATGCGGACCACCACTGTGCGACTGTCCTGCCGCCTGTGTGTGTTATGTGACATTGATTGAATTTGCTTAGATTTCGCATTGCTCATAAAATCGTTGATATGTGGCACTAATGGCAGCCAATTTGTTTTGTTTTTCTTTTTCGTTTTCGTTCTTCTCCTGTTTTGGTTTTTTTTTTTTGTGTTTGGATTTGCTTCTGAATATATAAATGCCGCATATTTATTTGGCATGGGAAAAAGAGCTCATGGGCAAGTGTACGATGCATCCATATAAATATGTATGTATGTAAATGTACTACATATGTACGTACATATGTGAATACTTATGCAACAGTAATTATATAAATGAATGGTGACAAGGATTACATTCATATCTCAGCGTACTCTTTTTGCATTAGCCACCTTTGCTTTGTTGCTTTTCGATGATATAAAATGTTTTCACCATCCTTAATAATTTTAATATAGTTGGCAACCCTATTATTATACTCTGAACAGGTTATATTAAGTTTGTCACGATGTTTGTAACACCCAGAAGGAAGCGTCGGAGACCCTATAAAGTATATATATAAATGATTAGTATGTTGAGCTGAATCGATTTAGCCATGTCCGTCTGTCTGTCCGTCTGTCTGTATTTATACGAACTAGTCCGTCAGTTTTTAAGATATCCTTTTGAAATTTTGCAGACGTGATTTTCTCTTCAAGAAGCTGCTCATTTGTCGGAACGGCCGATATCGGACCACTATAACATATAGCTGCCATATAAACTGAACGATCGGAATCAAGTTCTCATATGGAAAACTTTCGCATTTGGCAAGATATATTCACGAAATTTGGTACATATTATTTTCTAAGGCAACAATGTAATTTCCGAAGAAATTGTTTAGATCGGTTAACTATAGCATATAGCTTCCATACAAACTGGACACATAGTTACTAACATAAAAGCACCTGTGAAGGGTATTTAGCTTCGGTGCAACCGAAGTTAACGTTTTTTCTAGTTTTTTAGTCAGTTAGGTGCACACTTATTCAAAATATTGGCTTTAAAGTGAACTCCAACGTATTGTTGTTAAAAGCTGAAATAATATTTTTTGATATTTGGACTAAAAATAAGTAGAAACAAATAGAAGGTTGCCACCTGTTCGAAAATTTTAAGTAAAAACAAGTGATAAGTTAAAAAAAAACACTACAATACTCGTATGAGTAATAAACTGAAAAAGTTAAAAAATTTCACATTAAAAAAAATTAGGAGTGTTGCCACCTTTTAAAAAACTTATGTAGAAAAATGATCCAATAGCTAACTGAAGAGTTCTAAAAAGTCATGCAGTTGATGTTTTTGGTAATATTTTTTGAAAAGAGTCGCCACCTTTTTTTAAATTTGCTACTACTGGAACCTTGGTGTTTTTGAACTGTTCAAGAATCGACTTTTGGCTAAAAAAACACTGCAATACTCGTATGAGTAATAAACTGAAGAGGTTAAAAAACTTTACATTAAAAACATTCAGGAATGTTGCCACCCTTTTAAATTTTTTTTTAGAAAATTAATCAAAAAGCTAACTAAACATCCTAAAAGTAATGCAGTTGTAAATATTTTGTGAAACGAGTTGCCACCTTTTTTAATTTTGCTACTACTAGAAGTTTTGTGTTATTGAACTCTTCCAGAATCGATTTTTATCTAAAAAAAAACAGTTAAATTATGGTATGAGCAATAATGTGAAGAGGTCAAAAAAGTTTCCGTTGAAAAAAATTTCAGTAGTGTTGCCACCTTTTTTAAAAAATATTTAGAAAGTTAAACCAATAGCTAACTGCAGAGTTCTAAAAAGTCATGCAGTTGATATTTTTGATATTTTGTGAAAAGAGTTGCCACCTTTTTTAATTTGCTACTACTACAAGTTTTTGGTATTCGAACTGTTTAATAATCGACTTTAGGCTAAAAATACTTGTAACAATAATAAACTGAAAAGTTCTAAAAAGAAGTGAAGAGTTAAACTAACGAAAACAGGAGTGTTGCCACCTTTTTAAAAAATTATTTGGAAAGTTAATCCAACTAATTGAAGAGTTCTAAAAAGCCATGTCGTTGATAATATTTTTTGAAAAGAGTTGCCACATTTTTTTTTATTTTGCTGTTCTATAATCGACTTTTGGCAGGCCAAAAACGACGAAAATTGTGGATGAAAGTTCTGTCAAACTTTGATTTTTTAAGTGTAGGTGACTGTATGGAAAATATTTTCTAGAAGTGAATTTTTTTTCACGAAGGTCAGAATCACACCAACAGTGGAACACCTTTGCTTTAGTGCCATCTTCGATCGCATGAACTCAAAAAAATATAAAGCATTTATTTTGGAGACATTTCCTAAGCTTGAAACATTAAATAATATAAAAATTGTCAAAATCCCTGGATCCACATGGGGCCTACCACATGGCTTCATGCATTGGTGTCACACAGCGTTAGTCAAGCCAATCTTGCACTGTGCTTTGATATGGTGCTCTGATATACTGGGTTCCAGGGCACGAGAGAATTCCGGAAAACGAAATAGCTGTTGAAATTACCAAAGTGCTTTTCAACTAGGTAACGAGCGAGCATAGGAAGCAGAGAAGTAATTCAAAAGGATATACAATGAAATGTCCCAAAGGGATGACATACATATCACGGCGAAATGGAATACCTTAAAGACATGCAGAATCGCCAAGATCTTATGCAAGAGCTGTGAAGAAAAACTTGCATACTTTTCACTCACACGATCATGAAAAGACTGAAAGACTGTTGTTTGCCTAATGACAGGTCGTAACCTACTCGCATCATATGTGAGCCGAATGGGTCTAAGTAACAACGATGCATTTAGAAAATTCTCAAAAATAGACGTTAGAGAGACGCTGGGACACCTCTTATGCCTCAGTCTTTACTTAAAACTCGTCTTAAACAAATGTGAGCTTCGCAGTTCAAAGGACTAGATGAAATATATCAAGTCGCTGTAAGTCTTCGCAGAAAGCAATGATGTCCTGTATGACGACTACTTCAGCTGAAATTTTCCAATCTGGCTTTGTTAAGGACTATTAGGTCTACTGGTCAGTATAACCTAACTTAATCCATCTAACATTCAATTTACAGTTTCAAAACTCTTCACTCAAATTTCATTGTCATTTTACTACAATATATGGGTAAATAGGTCGTTAGCAAAATTAACGCCACCGAAACTTAATTCATGTGACTTATTTTGGTAATTATCCACAATGTCGTCTGCTCAAAAGCTCACAATAACTGCCGCAAATTGCGGGCATTCAATTACTTTCCGGTTGCAAGTGGCAAAATTAAAATTATAAAAGTCATTTTGATTACGTGTAGCCGAGATAAATATGCCACATTTACATGCTTAACGCATTGCAACATAATTACCGCATTGGACAGCGTTAACAACAGCAGCAACAACGTGATCGTGCAATTTTCCAGCCACATTTTGCGTCGCTGACCGCGCGCTGCTCAAGTGGCCAGTGTACTTTGCGCTCGTTGCCGCCATTTATTTGGCCACTTGGCCGTTTGTTGCGCAGACGACGGAAAAATTATTTCATTTGCGATGTTTCAAAACGCCGCAGGAAAAGTGGCTACTTGCAGCAACGCGGACAGCAACTGCTGCAACAATGTAATGCCTCCTGCGGTGCGTCACTTAGCTGTGGCAACACGGCTGTGAGCAGCAACAAATGTTATTGTCTTATAGTGCTTCGGGGCGAGAAGGGCATCGGAGTTGCGCTTGTGTTTGTGCAACATTTTCGCATATTTTAAGCGTTGCCGCATAGCCTCTGCCAGCTGGCAGGAAAATTCGGTGGAAAAGTTACTTAATAAAAACCAAAAAAAAAAAAGAAAAACAAAAAGAAATTGGTGCAATTGTACCCCGCGGGGTTGCAAATGAAGCTAACTCGTAATAATTTATAAACAAATTAATTAAAACAGTTGCTTGGTGGCGTCAAAGCAATTGCTAATGTTATATAATTAACTCTATTATATTTTCATTATTATTTATGGGATTTGATGTTGTGATGGGTAATTTTTTTCATTGCTCAAAATAATCCAACTTTACCCCTTCATATTTTTAAAAATTGTAAGAGATTTTTTGTAAAGCATACTTTTTCAAGTAGTGGGAAATGAAATTTAAATTCTTCTATTTTAAAATAAGAAACAAATATATATGTATATTGTAAGAAATAGGACCGGCGGCGTCAGTGAGCCGTACTTCTTCCACGATAAGCAAGAACGTCACTTTACTGTGAATGGAAATCGCAACCGCTCAATGATATGGACTTGGACAATATGTGGTACTAACAGGACGGCGCCACAAGCCACACAGCGAATGTCACAGTCGATTTATTGAAAACCAAATTTGGTGAATTGGTTTGGCGGCTTAATCAACTGGCCGCCTCGATCGTGTGATTTGACGCCCTAAGACTATTGCTTGAGGTGTTAACTTAAATCTATGATCTAAGCCAACAAGTCAGCGAGGATTATTTTACTTCATACAAATATCGATCGTGAAATTGCCGCAGTATCGGCCGATTTATGCTTGAAAATCGTCGAAAATTGGGTTCACCATCTGGAATTCTGCAAGCGTATCCGTGGTAGCCATGCAAAAGAAATCGAATTCCATACATAATGGCATGGAATGTGCTTTCACAGCAATAAAGAATGATAGCACAGTTTTTGTTTTATTTAAACAATTTTTTTTGGCGGTCTAATTGAAAAACCCGTTAGACATATATTATTCACACTCACCTTGTCAGCAAAAATTTTCAAGTTAGAAAAATGCATGAAGTTATTCAGTAGCACTCACCTGAAAAATAAGGAGAAATAATTCATAAATAAAAAGGCAAAATATTGATTAAAGCAATGAATAAGAAAAATATTACAGTTTAAGAAAGTACAGTCGAACATGCATATCTGCTGCTTGATTAAATATAATTATAAATATATATAGTTATCAACGTTTTTATTTATATTTAGAAAAAAATTTGTAGGACATTAAGCTATAAACATTCAATTCTTTTTTGGTATTATATGTGTTTATTTGCCGCTGCTTTTCTCTTGCGATCATTGGTTGACCAAATTGAGAAATAGGAACGCCTAAAAGTCTGCAACGACTTCTAACCAAATTTAAATTGCTAGCAAAATATAAGGCATAAAAATATCGTAGCATACATTTAGGCATCTCTAATACTGATCAATGGGTTATGAGGTAGCTATGTAGGTCATCAAGCAAGTGAAAAGTTATAAAGCTAGGTATATGTATGAGTATTAATCAGACGAGCTATATTTACTTGATATTGAATAATTATATAGCTTTGACTATACTTGAATAAATCTATTATAATTTAATTTAAAACTTTTTTTTTAATATTTTTTAGAAAATTTTTGAAAGCAAAATAAAAATACAAAATTTTCACACTAATTTTGACGAAAAACAAAATTGTAGAAATGTTGAGGTTTTCGTGTATGTGAGCTGTGAGTTACTTTGTGATAAGACTAGTTTGGCTGCCAGACTACAGTGGAAACATACATACATAGGTAGCTGTAAAGCTGATTCCACAAGCCTCGCTCTTAGGTGAATTGAAAGGTGTAGGTGCTTCCCTCTTCCCATGCGTTGTCACATGATGCTTTTGGCCCAAGATCAATTGTAGGAAATCTAGTGAGCCTTTTCCTCTAGGCAAACCTAACCAATTTCAAGATGTGGAGATTCCAACAGGCCATTGTCCTATCGGTACCCATGCTGTCAGGACGCCAGCTGCAGAAGCTATATGGAAGTGGTGTAAATATCTGAGAATTTCCTTTATAATTGCGCCTTCGTTTGCGAGATCAAAGCTTAAACTTTTGTAAGTTCATATTGTCAGACATCAAAGTGAGCAAAACTATTACTCGATGAGTAGAAATATTTGAGCTTGAGTTTATTTCATTGAAAATTTTCAGAATTAAATTTATGTATGAGAGTGAACCATATGGCACCCAATGAGGAAAATTCTAAGTATCTAAAGTCTCCTTTTTAAAATATATACGAAGACATGTGGCCGGAGTTGTTAACGCTTTACGAAGGTGTACCCGGAAGTTAACGTTAAGAACTTTAGATTTAGTGAACTTCAGTGTCTTGAGCTTTAAAGTTAGAAATTGCTTTATCACTGTCGCTTTTGAATAAAAGTAAAAAAAATGTTTAAAAATTGTAAAAAAATGCGTTTCATAACAACTTTAAGCTCGCACTAGCTAACTGTAATTTTTTCTTTCCTAAAACTAACTAGTTGCCATCCTTCGATCAGCTTTTTATTGTTTTATTTTTTAGATTCAGTGCTGAGAAAATTATATTTCTAATCCTTTTTATTGCCAACTGAACTTTAATTCTTTAGCGCTCATAAAAGCTCTGAAAAAGCTAAAGACAACTTTAGAAAGCTCAAAATAACTTTAATTACATTAAAAAGCTTTTTTTTTTTTAAATGATGTTCTAGATGAATTTCATTGCCAGCTGAGCTTTGTTCATTTAGCGCCCATGAAAGCTCCGAAAAAGCTTAAATTAAAATTAGTTACATTCTAAAGCTTTTTTATTTTAAAATGATGTTCCGGATCAATTTCATTGCCAATAGAGCTTTTTCATTTAGCGCTTATGAAAGCTCCGAAAAAGCTCTAGACAACTTTAGTTTCATTCTGACACTTTTTAAAGCTTAGAATGCCTTTTTTTAATTTCAAAGTCCCAATTAATGAAACTTGCAACAAAAGAGAGGGATAGAGACCATCAACAACACTATTCTTTTACAAAAAAATTATACCCAACATCTATTATACTTATTAACATTTGTTTTGAACACTTACAAACACAACAACAAAAACCTTGTCACTTTTGACCCAAACCACCTTATCTTGAAGATCAGTGTACCACCAACCTACATATTACCAAAATTTAAATTTATTGTTGGAAAATTTACGATTTGCGTGCAACATGTTGCACAATTAGCGGTAACAATGAATAGATTTATACCCAACGACCGACTGATCTACTTATAAATTGGCGGCGATCGAACGTCATTACTACCAGCTTACCGGCTGGCTGACGGACTGACTGATGGCTGTGGTGTCGGCGATAGGGTGACGGGGTGACGGCGTTGGCGTCGGTGGCTTTGTGGGCCAAATTAGCGAAAATGCCTTTTAGAGCAGTAAAAAACGTTTATTTTGTGGCAATAAAATCGAATCGACACGCAAATAAATGTAACAATAACAGTAAAAATGAATCGATGCTTGTTTGGCAACGCCGATTGAGCAATCATTGTGGCGGTAGCGTTAAGTAGCGGTAAGCAACAAAAGCATGCGGCTAGTTGACCGGAAAGTGTTGCCATTGTTCGTGGCGCGCGGCGGGGAGGGGGGCGCAGAGTGGGAGTACCGCGTCGCTGCTGTCTAATCGATTGTATTAACGATGTCATCGCTGCAACACCGAGATGTGCAACAATTGATAGTGGCAGCAACAACATTCTAACAACAATTTTGCAACAACAGTTTTGTGTTGCATGCAACATGCGCTGCTGGCGAAATATACATGTGTGTGTGTGTATGTTGTTTGGCAACACTGCGCTTGTGGGTTCATAAATTTTATTGCCACAATTGCAGCCAACAGAAAATACTTCCTTTTCAGCGCCGCGTCGCTTGCCGCTCGGTTGTTGCAACACCTTCCGTTTATGCGCGCGCCACCACACAATTGTCCTCTACGTAAAGTATAACAGTTGATTGCCGTTTGCGGCGTGCGGCGCGCGCTCCTAACAAGCGCTACGAAGATTAATGCAGCGCCGCCCGGAAAGCGCTACTGTTGTGGCAGCAGCGGGCCAGCCGCGCTTAACGCCACCACAATTGTGTGGCAAATTGAATTGTTATAAGCTTGCAGCTTGCGGTGGCAGCTGACTACTGCACCAATATAAGCAGTGGTGTTTGTGATGTTGTTGTTGTTGTTGCCACTGTCATACATTGTTATTTGGCGCGCGTATTTTTATTGCCACAAAGCATTGCAAATTGTAATGGCAGCGCCGGCAGTCGACAGCGGCACACAATTCGCTTGCGATCGATCGATGTGGCACCGCGCGCTCTTCCGTTGCGTTTAGTTAGTCGGCTATTGCATGCCGCCCACCTCAAGCGCGCGTCCTCCTCCGTTTGCGCGTCAACTCTTTCTTGCCTTCCACACTGGCGCGCCGTCTTTGCACCGCTTGCGCTAACTAGCGTGCCACATTTCAACACGCTTTCACTTTATTACACTAAATTTGCAACATTTCGCAGTAATTACAAGCAATTTGTGCTGTGCCGCCGGCGTTGCGAAGATCACTTGTGTGTTTCGTGTGCAGCCTTTTGTGTTTTTTGCAATTTTTTTTGTTTCTTTTTTTAATTTTTTGTTTTCTGATTTTTCAAAAATTTTATTGCCACTCGTTTTACACAATGCTGCTCCTGTGGATTGACGCCAGCGGCATTTAGCAATTGGTGTTTATTTTATTGCACCAAAAACAGTTACTTAGTGGCATGCGAGTGCTTATTTGTGGTAAGAAAGCACATTTTCTTAAGCAAGTAAGTGCTCATGGACATAAGTACATACATAAGTATATGAAAAAGTATAAGAAGAAAGCATAAAAGTTTAACTTTTGTAAAAAATTATATTTACTGAAGTTTGTAGGTTTGTAAGTATTTAAGTTGTTAAGTATCTAAGTATGTAAGTATTTAAGAGTTCAAGTTTATAAGTTCATACCTAAGTTTTTCAGATAGAAGCAAAGGATTTGAAAAAATTGTTGGAAAATAAGCAAACTACCAGCAAAGTTCAAAAATCTGAACGTATATGTAAGTTCTTAAGTTTTTCGTTAAGTATTTACTTAAGTACTTAAGTTATTTTTTATATAAATATAAATATAAATATAAATATATCGAAAATGTTTTATGCATTTAATTTCTTAAGTGTTTCGTTAAGTATTTACTTAAGTACTTAAGTTATTTTTTATATAAATATAAATATAAATATAAATATAAATATAAATATAAATAAATCGAAAATGTGAGCATTTAATTTCTTAAGTTTCACCTTAAGAATTTACTTAAGTACTTAAGTAATTTTTTTTTAACATAATTTGAAAATTATCCGCTTAAGTTCGGTTTAAGCACTGTAATGAAAAGTATAAAATATCGCCAGGATTTTATTAAGTACTTAGTTAAGTAAATGAAAAATTAAAAAAAAAAATATAAAAATGTTTACTTCGGCTACACGAAGCTATAAAATCCTCTACAGTTGCATTTCTTATAGCATAAAAGGGTGTAACAAGATATTTTTCTTATTTTTGATTGGTCAGTTTGTATGACAGCTATGTTTATGCTATAGTAGTCCGATCTGAGCGATATGGATCGGCAATTACGCCGTTGTCTTGTGCAATGATTCGTGCCAAATTTCATATCAGATATCTCATCAGATATCAGAAGAACTTGTCAGACAAAAACTTAATATCTATCGATCAGTTTGTATGGCAACTATATGCTATAGTGACTCTGTCTGAAAAATATGGATCCGAAATTATGTCGCTTCGAGCAATAATTCGAGCTAAGTTTCATGAAAATATCTTCTGAAATAAAAAAAAAAAAGTTCCCCATTAAAGAAATTGATTTTGACCGACCAGTTTGTATGACAGCTATACTTATGCTATAGTAATCCGATATCGCCGGTTTCGACAAATTTGTAGCTTCTTGGCTGGGGAACGACGTGTGCAAAATTTCACATTGATAACTAAAAAACTGATAAAAGCCAAATGAACTCAAATATCCCTATAAGCTTATAAGCATTTAAGCACTCACTTAAGTATTAACATCAAGTTTACCAAATAAATATTAAAACCAATTATGACCGCAAGCGTGCTTGCATATTTCTGCTCATATTCTATGTCCCCAAAAACACTTGGCATAAGTGAAATCTGCAATCTGCTGGCCACTAAAGTTGGATGTTGCTACCGCCTTGGCTACTGCTCTTGTTGCTTCTATCACTACTGTGCTGCTGCTGCACATTCACTTTTTATGGGCAATTTGTAGGAGTCGCCACTCCTTGACAACTCTGTTACATGCTTCATTTGTTCGTTTTGCCTGACGATTGCCTGAAATTACACACATTGGCACGACAAACTTCTTATGTCACAACGGCTCGGGTTTGCCGTATTTTTATTGCCTCCTTTCTCTTTTTGCGGGCAGTGATTACTATTTGGTTACTGCGCTTTGTTTTTGGTGCTTTATTTTTGTTTGGTTTTTTGTTTTTGCGCTCTTTCGAAGTTTATATCCTTTTCCTGCCTGAAGTGTTTTAGCCTGATTTATACACTCATTTCACTTTCTGCCACCTGGTAATTGGTGCAACATTTTAAAGTTGGTTTTTTTTTTGCTTGGTGGAAGTTTTGTGACGAGTGGGCAATTAGTGGTGTCTTAAGGTGCTGATGATGTTTGAAATCTGCGATAGGTGATTCTTTATATAATATAAAAAAAAATGAAGTTTGATTAGACATACGAAAAGACTTTTTCGACTACCCAATATATTGTATAGCAGAATCTAAAACCACTAGATGACACGCGCCGAGTTTATCCGCTTGAAGTATTATTTGTTCATTCGATTTGTTTTTGTAGTGACAGAAAATATTCTCTCGGATATATGTAATTCTTTTGCTGCTGAGGTCACGCACACCCAACTTTCTTTAAACGGAAATTAATTCTTATTTTAAATTAAATTAATTAATTTTCGCAGATGCTCAAAGATATTTGAAAAAAGGATGCTTTGATATCAAGCTAATAAGCTTAACAGATAAGATCTTGGTAAACCAGAGAGGTTTATGGCTAAGACCAATTAGATCCTTGAGTTCAAAAATTGTGGAATTGTCCATCGGTTTGTCAAACAGCTGACATGGACTTAATTCGAGTCTCTTCGACTTACAGTTCCATGTTTAGAAGAGCGTAAGGACTTCTAGGAACTTATTACTTGAGATGTGTTCCAAATTTATAACGGCTTCACTGATGTTCGTGGGAGTTACTTATCACAGTAAAAATGTATAGAAAATAATTACCAAATTGATTCTCTTCAGATTTTTGAAGAGTTTTTCTACTCGCTAACATATGTGTTGCAAATACTTCATTTATAGGTTAGGTTAAGTTAGGTTAGATTACGTTAATCTGGTTGGCCAATGATCCACGTATAGGCCAGTTTTGCTCCTTTGCGATACCAGATGGAGTTCATGAGGAGCAGTAATCCTTTAAGATGCCTGCGCTTGACGCGAATTTCAATAGATTCTGTGGCCCCAACATAAGTAGCATACCGTGGTGACCCCAAATACACAAGAGCTGCTCCAATGTTTCGATGGTGCCTTGCATTAGACATTTCTTGCAGTCTTCTCGATCTGAATAGGTCTCTGCGGTCGTTAATATTCCGATAATGTTCCTTCAGTTTCTTCTCTCGAATGTCAATAGGAATTTTGTATACTTCCGATCTAACGTTTTGAATATGACTTTTTTGCAGTTTTGCACCCAGTTAGCTCGCTCCATCAGGTTTTGATTGTCTTTACCATGCTTCTGTCCACATCATCGTATAGACAATGCATGTGTTTTCCAATATTGATCACGTTTTCGGATGTTAGCCGTATTCTAACATAACAAACACTATAGGATCATTCTTGGCAATCTCTACTATTTCATTGGCCTCCATCACTTTGTGGACACCCAGAATTAGTGAAGTTGCTTACTTCTGGCAACACTCTCCACTGCTGCTCTGCTTCCCAAGACACTACTGCGATATGTGGTTACTGCCTTGACTGCTGCTTTGCTTTTAGATGTTGACTCTGGAATTGCTTGCCGGTGCAGTAGAGGCTAGCTTTCGCAGTAGTAAAGATCGCAGCGTGAAATATTCTACAGTGGTCCAGCAACTTAAAAGGTTGCCTTATGCCTAACTCTGGACAGTATATTCCCGCACCAACTCCATCGTCCATCCATCTATTTCGAGCCATCTGTATAATTCTTTGGAGCTTTACGAGTAGCTAATTTACCTTTACGCCAATCATCGTTTTCTATATTTACTTTGAATCTTCTTACCCAGTTGAAAAAAACAACATTAGTCGGTGCTTGCCAAACCGCCATTACCCACCGATGTATAGCTCTAAGGGTTATTCTTCCATTATTAGACAATCATATCTCAACTATAAACTATTGAAATGGTTTGGGAATAGTAAATACTTTGTATTGAAAAGAGTGGATTTTCTTGAAAAAGTCAGTCTTTTAATATTTTGCACTTCAAGAAGAGACAATCTTCATAAGGGAGCAAATATTTACAGAAATATTGCGAAGAGCTTTGTGAGCAGAACATCAATGACGTTTTTATAAGCTTTATTTGTATTTTTGGGTTGTATTTTTTTGAATAATATTAATAATGCCGATTAGGGTGCGCTTTGAGGGTATTAGATCCACATTTGACTATTATACTGGGAAACTAGAAACGAAAGTAAATTCGACAGACGCTGTGAAACCGGATAAGAGATGTGAGAAAAACTATTAAAGGAAGAAAGAGGGGAAGAAAATAACTTCTTGAAAACGGGTTCTTCACAAGATGACATAACGTGGAAATTAAAGAAAAATTTGCGAAAAGTTTCAGTTGAAAAAAAAATTAAAAAAAGTTTGAGTTAAAAAAAAAATTAAAACAAAATGAAATTTTTTTAACAAAAATATCCTTTGGTAAAAACTTTTTATTATTTGAATTAAAAAACCACCTCAGCTCTTCAAACTCTTGCTTATATGTTTGTCCACAACGCCCTCGTAAATCACATACTCGCAACTCGGCTTGTCATCTAATTCTAAAATTTGTAAAATAGTGGCACAGTTCTCTGAACTGGGTCAAAGTATCAACACAAGTTGAAAAAAAAACACACAAAAACAACAAAATAGTAACAACAATAAAAATAAAAAAATGCCGTTAAAGGAAATAGGCAACCCATGTGTATGTTTATATGTATATATTTTTAGTTTGACAACAACAAAATGCACCACACAACAACAAATCGGTTGTTTGCCTAATGAAATAGGTGCAACTTTTTGGCGTAAGTGCCAATTCAGATTTGTGGCCTAAGCTCGCACACACACACGTACACACTTGCAAGCATACGCAGGGCAGCACACCTACTTGCTCATGTTATAGAAATGCAAGTGTTTGAATGTGTGTGTGTTGCATGCACTTATAAGCACCGCACACGAATCCAAAGAGGGGGTATAGAGCAAGCCGATTATTTAACTGATTGTAAATGACACCGACGGAAGACCTTTGTGGCACGATTTGTTGCACAACGCATGCGGTGGCCACAAGCGTGCCACAAGGGGGAAATAAACAACAAAAATGAAAATAAAAATTAAAAAAAAAAAATAAAAAAAAATTAAAAGAAAAAATGCTAAGTAAAGCGCACACTTTGTGGCAGGGTGAATTGTGGGCACGCAAATAACGGTGCGGCTAATAGTTATGGGGAGTTGGAGGATAAAAAAATTAAAGAAAATGCATTTTGTATAAATTAAAATAAAATAAAAAATTAAAACAAAAAAAAAAGAAATAAAAAAAATTAAAAAATAATTTATTTATAAAAAATCTCAAAAAGTTGAAAAATAAAATTCCAAAAATAAAAAATTTTAAAAAGGGAAAAAAACATTTAAAATTTTGCTAACCAATCTGTAGACATGGAAACTTCAGGAATAATCCAAAAAACAGCGAATTTGCATATAAGCTGCTGAAGCTAAAAAGTAAAAATAAAAATAAATTTAAAAAACTACTACGATACTAAGCTGCCATTAGTACTTCTACTTACTTTATCTAAAAAATTTAAAAATTAAAAAATATTTTTTTTTTGCAGCTCAGCAAGTTTTTTTTGTAAACCAATGGAAAAAATAAAAAAAAATATTTTTTTGTGCCACATATCGCCAATCTGTTGTGACATAAAGCAGTGGTCTGCTCATTTTTTGAACACTCTGTTGCAGTTGTTGTTCAAAACTTTGCTTTTTCTTTCCAAATATCTCTGCCACATTTGCTTCCTGCATTTTGATTGAATTTGGCAATGTGTTGACATGTCCAGTAGCGTGGGATTTCTAGCTTTGGAGTATTTCCAACATTTTTCCCACTTTTTTTGGCAACAAATGTTGCATAAGTGTTTAAAAATTATTTCTATGTATTTTTAAAATATTTAAAACGACTGAAATCAATGGCGCGAGTATGTGGCAAATGAAAATATATGCAACTTTTTCGTTCGAAAATACAAAAAAATAAAATATGGCGAAATTGTAAAAAATGACGCTTGCCACATACATTTTTGATATGAGCCACTGACCCACTGACCCAACATATTTTTCTCATGTAAATATATATTTTTGCAGCCGAAAGCCTCTGCTGCTAGCGCTGCGTTTGCTTTAGTTTATTTAATAATTAATTATTATGTAAGCTTTGTATAAATAAATAAATAAATAAAAAATATATATTTGTATTTATGTCTTTAGTATTTTAAGATTTTAGTACATTTGCGCACCACGACAGTCAAACCGTATGTATGTTTCATGTTTTCGATGCCCACATCACTTATGCTTCCTTACTCAGCTAGTTATGCAAAAAATTACCTATTGTCACCTAAAATGCAAAATGATGTAACATCACTTTTCATATGTAAGTTTACGGGCGAGGGAAAACGGTGCAAAGAAACCACTCAAATTGAAACAAAATTTGAGTTTTGGTTATAAAATGGTTATATATTGGTTATATGTTGGTTATATATTGGTTATGTATTGGTTATATTTGACAGCGGAAACTGAAAATTTTATGCAACATACATGTAATATAATGGAGATAATCGTAAGCATTAACAGACTTAATATAGCTTTTTTGATGATACGTTGTTTTGTATTTTAGATGACGATATACTAAAAAGTAGTAACTAAAAGGTGGCAAAGGGTTAAGTGAATTTGTCAGTCATACATCAAAGTGAACCATGGCAGCATGTGTGACGGCAGCAGTTAGCCAAAAAATATTGTAAAAGAACTATGAGAAAAAAATAAAATTATATTAATTTTAGCAATAAGTTGGATGAAATTGTTGAGTTTCAACTGTATGATGCTGTGGAGTCGTTGAGAGTGTTGCAACATAGTTTTAAGCTTCCGATTATTCCGAAATTCTCACGATTATTCAAATAATTTAGTTCGAAAATATTTACTAAGATAATTATATCGTAAAAAGGTCGATTCATGTCACCCACCCACCCACTTTTCTTAATGAATGTGCTTGAAAACTGCGAAGAAAATGTCTTTTAAAATATTTGACTGAACCTTTTATGATAATATTCTCTTTTATTCTATATACAATACTTTCTTTGAAAATTACATGTGGTGAATTGAACAATAATTCATTTCAAATTGTGTGAATATATCTCGTCAAATAAAAAGGTACCTTATACAAAGACTTTTGCTTTTATTTTGCATGTGAAATGCATCAGCTCTAAATTCATGTCAAGGAATCTGCATTTGATGCCAAAATAAAGTTGCGTAGAGACCGCAAAGGTGAAGCTTTTACCAGTTTTTGCTTGCTTTTATTCTTTTCTGTTGACGAAACTCCAAACTGACGCGCCGTAAAAAGGGTTCTAAGTCAATTGAAGTCATAAAAAGTGATTCCCAAAAGTAATCAGAAGTCCAATCCAAGGTTTACTACAATTCAAAATTCGATCTAACTATATATGGTAAGATTGATTGGTAATAAACCTTATTGTTTAAAGGTACCTAGAATAGGAATCCCATTTTTATTCGATATTCTAAAAAAAGCTTGTTTTATACTGCATAAGACGACAATAGAATTTTGCTTGCCTTTTGTAGCCAACTTACTCAGCTTTGTCTTCTTCTTTATTGGTAGCTATGGCTATTGCTCTGGAGTATTGTTTAGCGAATTTGATATCTTTCATCGATCAAAATATGTGCCGAATGCGATTTCAACAGAAATATGAAATGTCCCAATGGAAATATTCAATTCATGACTGTCTAAGTGGAGCTAATTATATAAAGTAATTGTAAGAATTAGGTTCTGGTTGAAATATTTAGAAATTTAAAATTCGTCTAATGGGGACTGACTCCTCTGAAATCGATATAAATACGACCAAAATCATCATATAGAAGTATCTAATAGACATTAAAACTTAAATAAATAAAAATGACCTGACAAGCCTTCAGTAATATTTGAATATTATTTATTTTTATTTTTTAATGACTAAAGAAATAACTTTTCGTTGGCTTGAGGTAGTTATTTTAAGGATTTGGAAAAGTGTGGAAAGTATGCGTTTCTTGTACTATAATTCTCATGAATAACAATTCGATATCCCATACCTTTGATCGAATTTTGTTTGGTTAATTTTTTTGGTATTAAGCCTGTGCTCCACTCGAATATTTTGAAGAAACGATGGCGAGTAAAATTAGCTGAGTAGCTAAACGATGATTACTACTAATGGACTTAGCAAGTGAACTGGGTTTATAAATATATTGTGAGAAAAAAGTACCCGGAAGTTGCTAATAAAAGACAAAATCTTACATTTTTCAGCATTATTTATTTTGTCGCATTCAAAGTAATCCCCACCGCGTCGAATCTCGCCATAAATCTAGCGAGTGGCGATCCATAGGGCACCTAAGGCCATTCCAACCGAGGCTTAGGAAAATGTATGAAAAATTGGCTTGCTTGCTTTGGCTTAGCAGGCTATGTTTAAGTCGACAATAAAAATTTGTTTTGATTTTTTTTTCCAGTCCGGGTCAAATTTGATCACATGAGAAAAGAAAAACTAAATTTCAATGAAATAAAATCTGGTATATTAAAAGCTAATATAAAATTTCTTTTCACGATTTTCACATGTTTTTATGAAAGGAAAGGCCTTTTAATGTACGTATGCACTTATGTATATATACTCAACTATAAATATGTCACTTAATTTCTTTTGTCAATTCAAAATCGAATCTGAGCCTCGTTGATTTATAGTGACAAACTTAAAGCATTTGGTAATGTAGGAAACCCATTATTAATTTTATCACTTAACCCTAATTACCAGTTATGTAATAATTTTACATAGTTACTAAGTGGGAGTAGTGTAACGGATTCAAAATCATACTTATTGACAAAATTTAGAGTCACACGACAAATGTCAAATGACAAAGTCAATAATTGCTTTTAATATGCTATGACACACAACAATTATATCTAGAAAACGCCTTTATTTCACTCGCTAAGCGTTCTTTCGTGCTAGAAATTCAAATTCATTCAAGCAAATATCGTAAAAAATAAAAATTCGACTGACACGAAGTCTAATACCCTTCAAAGAAGAGTTTTTTTCTGACATAAAAGGGCATAAAAAGACCTGCAACTTGATTTTGTTCGACTAGTTTGTATGGCAGCTATATGCTATAGTGCTCTGATCTGAATAATTTCTTTGTAAAATGTACCGTTGTCTTGGACAATAATCCATCCGAAATTTCGTGAAAATATCTCGCGAAATAAAAAAGTTTTCCAAACAAGCACTTGTCCTAGATCGTTCAGTTTGTATGACAGCTATATGCTATAGTGGTCCGATAACGTTGATTCCGACAAATAAATAGCTTCTTAGGAAGAAAAGAATGTGTGCAAAATTTTAGATCGATATCTCAAAAACTGAGAGACTAGTTCGCATATATACTGACAGATATACGAACATGACTAAATCCATTCAACTCGCACCGCTGACCATTTATGCATATACATATATTGCCATTTTTTTATTGCTTCTCTGACATTTATTGCGGGCTGTTACAAACTTCGTGGCAAACTTAATACTAGACACTGTTCAGGGTATAAAAACCTTCAAAAGTAGACATGTAAGTCAAATAAAAGACTTAAGCAACGAACCCGCTAATTAGTTGGGCTTGTTCCAAGCACTAAGCTGTGGATTTTTTCTTTGTCGACAACATATTATTACCTCAAGTGATGCCTTAGAAACCTTGTGCTGACGTCATGACAGTTTGTGTGTGAGCTCATTGATCTGTTGCAAAGTGATGCTTGTTGCAATGATTGTCAAGTGCTCGGCTGATGCAACACATATGTTTTATATGTGGATTTGTGGGTGTGTATGCATTGGTTGCTTCACTTTTATGTCCCTCACCTGCAACTCAAGAGAATTCAAACTAATTGTGTTGCAGTTAAGGCAACAGCCAAAGCAAAACTATTATTGTTGTTGCTGCTTATTTGCAATCTGGCTGCCACGTCATAGCTGTTGCAACGCAGTGGAGCAACTAAACGCAGTTTGCTTACTTTTTTGTCTGATTTTTTGGTAATGCCACACTTTAGTAGTCAATTTGTGGCAAGTTGGCGGTAAGAAAAAATTGTTCAATGAAAAAACACTGTTTAACTGTAAACCCAAAATTGGCAAGAAATTTTCATTGCAACTTGCAATTAATGCCACCTGCTGCCTCGCCTGCTGACAGCTATGTTTATGCAGGCGTTTTTTGTTTTGTTGTTGCCCGCTTTTGTGCCAGCTGCCTTTTAGTTAGCGTTTGGCTATTTTATTGCCCTTGTTTTTGTTGTAGCCAACAGCTGACAGCCAACAAAACTGTACGCTTAATTATTGACACCTACAGACTTGCAACGCGCCAAAAAATCGTACGAAAAGCTCACTTTGCTGGCAGCAGCTATAATAGTAAAAGTCAGTGCGGTACAAAAATAATAAAAACAACAAATAAAATTTAATCTAACATTCAAAAATGCTGAGTGTTCACCCAAATGTTTAAACACTTGACAGCGCAACAACTTGCAACTAATTTCGGCAGCAACTTTTCGAAGCGCACTAACTGCGCTTTTGGGTGGCAAAAATGTTTGATTTAAAAAAAAAAAGTTTTTTTATAATTCTTTTTTTTTAATTTTATTTTTCAAAAAATATTTTTTGAATAAGTTTTAATATCTTTTAATATACTTTGGTAAAAAATCGTGAAAAAAAATTAAAATAAAATGATTTTTTTTTCAAATTTGTGAAAAAGTGAACTTTTGAATTTTTGAAAATTTTTTTATATTGTTTTTTAAATTTTATTTTCAAAAAACATTTTTTGAATAGGTTTTGTTTTTTTTAATGTATTTTGGTAAAGAGAAACTCGGAAAAAATTTTAAAATAAAATAATTTTGTTTTTTAAATTTGTGGAATAGTGAATTTTGGAAATTTATTCAAAAATTTTTAGAAAAAATAAATTTTTGAATTTTTTTACTTTTATTTTGAAAAAAACTTTTGAATACTTTTTGGTTTCCTTTAATGTATATATGTATATGTATGTACATACATATATGTAAATTTATATTTAAATCACCAACACAGCTGCTCTGTGCAACCAAAAGTGGCCAAAAATTACAAAAACAAAAAACATATATATTTAAAAAAAAGTTGTAACAACTCCATAGCGCCTTATTTTAATGCGATAATCGCTGGTTTTCAACTGCCACAATTATCGCAACGCGAAACGAAACGACACAATTGTGCGGCGATTAAGTTTTATACTTGCCGCAATATACAAATAACTGTATATATATATATAGGCGCATGTACATATGTATATACCCAGAAGGGCACCCGCTCCGCCGGCCAACTAACTAGACGAAAACTTTAAACGCTAGGCATGTGGGCGGCGCAGCTGATTTCTATGCTTTTCTGCGGCACTTTGTGTACCGTTACCTATTCACACATACTCACACATTCATACACCATTCATACACTGGGCGCTGCGGCGCCCGCATGCTAATGGAGACCTCGACTTCAACTTAATTGCAGGTTGGTTGATCATCGATTTGGTGGCGGATTGCCTATGGCCTCTAGGCGCTAGTATGTGTTTGTGTGTGTTCGAGGAGGTTTTCTGGTAATCACGTAATTTAGGCCTCTGGGCGCCGATTATTAAAAATACATTAAAAGTCTGACGGCTTGTTGAAAAGATGTGTCAAATTTGGAATTTTGAAGATTTTACAAAATTTTAATAATTTTCGATTTTTATTTAAGATTTGCTTATGGTGAAAATGAAATGATGAAAAGTAAGGTAGCAAAATTTAATATTAAGACTTTGATAAAGATCAGACTACATTTACATTTGTAGAGTTGAACGTGAATGGTGGTGGTTATGTAGAAATTCTGATGACATTTATTCTTCCAAATTCATCTAATATAAGTAAGCATAGCTAAACTCAGCACTTCTCAATCTGCAAACACACATCTAACTGCATTAAAAATTTATATTTTATACATCATTCCCATACTCACCACACATAAACTCACCAATCATTAATACACCACAACTAAATTCATAATATTTCTAAATTAGTTATATTTTATCATACTTTGCTGGAAATTTTTCAACTAAATGACCATGTTGGAAATCTTCAAACTATGTGAAACTCACCACATCGCAACTCATGATATCTCGAATATGTTTTGCAGTGTATTCTGTCTAGATTAGACTAAAAAAGTCACATCTAATAACTTTAATGTTTTACTCTATACTGAACACACCACAATTTTTCTGAACCGAACTTACCACATAAGAATACACTATATCCCTTTTTATCTTATTTCCAATTTAAATATCTTTTCTCATGTCATACTGAAAATTATTCAAGTAAATTCATCTAATATAAAACTCACCACATCTTAATTAATGACATTTCCTATTTATTTATGCTTTCTTATGTTATGTTGCAGCTTATCCCTCCTAAATTAAGCTAAAAGAACTCATGTTTAATAATATCAAAAATTTTATTGAGCACACCACACTCGTTCTTACTCGAACTTACCACACATGAACACACTATAGCCCATTTCAACTTATTTCCAATTTAAATCTGTTTTCTCATATGTTGAACAACTTTTTCCGTATAAGATACCTAATATAATTCACCACAGCTGAACTCACCTCATATCGAATCACTAATACATAATTAACTACATTAGAAGTTTATGTCTAACACACTACACTCATACTCGCTATACATAAAGTCACCACACAAGGACATAACACTTCCAAGTCCATAACATTTCTGTTAAATTATGAGTTCTCATGTTTTGTTGTAACTCAGTCTTATTAAAATTAGCTAATATAACTCACCACACTAGAACACACCTGTCCTAATTCTAATTCAGAGTAAATGAACTTACAAAAACTGCTCTAGAGAGTTTGTTTCTTTATATACTATAAATTAATGGGAGTGAAACGTGACTCAATTCAAATGTAGGACGTATATATACATATATGTACATATATATAATGCATATATATATTCAACATATAATATATGTACATGTAGAAATTTTCAACTGATAGCGCTACTAGTTCATACAAATGCCTGCAAAGTCATGTGTTTACATTTTCGTCGCGCAAAAACTTGCTAATCTTTAAAATCGTAAATTACGAAACTCAGAAATATCATATCAAATTTCAAACCCAAATAAAAAACGATTTCAAATCTGTGCACACATAGTATAAATATCCTGTTGTGACCCAATTAAGCATTGGACACTTAACAATCACCTAATTCAAGCTGTCAATAAATTAAATATTTACCAAACTAAATGGCAGTAGAGCGCAGCGAATAAGAATCACAAAGCAAAAATGCGCTTACAACATCCTATTAGTGATAGCCAATTATGTGCTCGTAAATTAACGAGTGAATGCGCTTTGCAGGCGAGCTGCCGCGCCTGCGCAGTAGTGGACATGGGAAATGTACATAAATAAAGGTGGTTGCAAGTGTATGTGTGTGTGTGAGACAATATGTAAATATATATTTATTATAAACAGCAGGCAAGTGCTTTACATATTTTTGTATATAAATATATATCTATATGTATATGGTATATACTAGTATATCTTTTTTATAAAAAATACCTCCAGGCTATTTCTATTATTTTTTTGTTTTTTATTTTTTTTTCTATATTTTTTCCTTTGCTGCCTTTCCTTTTACGTTGCTGTATTGGGCAAATGCCACAAATCACCGAATGGCGCTAATGAAGCCGAAAATACGCGACACAGCGCATACATCAAAGTCAACATGGAAATTTATATAACTACAATAGCAACAAACACAGAGTAGTACAAAACGGGAGCAATGGTTTCCAATATACATATGTATATCTATGTACATACACTCAGATATGTATATGTATTTATCAGACTACTTGTATTGCTAAACGCCGACAAATGCATTGAACAAAAGCAAACCATTCAATAATCAGAACAATCGCCAGTTTGACGGAACTAAATTTTAAAGAAAAAATTAAAAGAAAAAAAATTAAAAAAGGAAAAATGTTAACTACGACTGCACTAAAGCTAGCATACCCTACACAGTTGCATTTCTCATAGCACAAAAGGGTATAAAAATATATTTTTCTTGATTTTGAGCGATCAGTTTATATGGCAGCAATATGTTATAGTGTTCCGATCTAAAAAATGTGTGCCGAATTTCCTGAAGATATCCTTTGAAATAAAGAAGTTTCTCCCACAAAAACTTAAATTCGATCAGTCAGTTTGTATGACAGCTGTATGCTATAGTTGTCCGATCTGAATAATTCCTTGGTAGACTATACTGTTTCTTTAGGTAATGAGCTGTGGCAAATTTCCTGAAGATATCTTTGCAAAGAAAAAAGTTTTCCATACAAGAACTTGATTTTGATCACTCAGCTTGTATGACAGCTATATGCTATAGTGGTTCGATCTGAATAATTATTGTGGAGATTATACTGTTTCTTTGGATAATAATATGAGCGAAATTTCATGAAGATATCTCGAAAAGTAAGAAAGTTTTCCATAAAAAATTATGAAATTGATCATTTAGTTTGTATGGCAGCTATATTATATAGTTGTCCAATCTGATTAATTTTTGCAGAGATTTGAGTATTGACTTGAGTAATAAACTGTGCCAAATTTCACGAAGATATCTTGTCAACGAAAAAAGTTTTCCCTACAAAAACTTAATTTCGATCAGTCAGCTATTATGACGGCTATATGTTGGAGTGATCGGATGTCGGCAATACCGAGAAATGAGCAGCCTCTTGGATAGACAGGGACTTGTGTAAAATTTCAGATCAATATCTCAAAGGCTGAGGGACTAGCTTGGATATTTACGGAAGGAAATGGCGAAATCAACTCAGCTTATACTGATTATATATATTTTAGGGTATCAAACGATTCCGTCTGGTTATTACAAACTTCGCGACAAGCTTCAAATATCTTAAGCAGGGTATAAAAAATATAAAAACAAAAGTTAAAAAATGGTTTGAAACACAACAAGGTAACCCTGTTATGCGCGATACCGCGGCCACACTCAGCCAGTGGGGCAGTTAGTCAGGCAACCAGCTCTGGCGGTCAGTATTCCAACGCCGCAAAGTGATAAATAAAACAAATCACCTTTTTTTGTGTGCCATTGTATATGTGTGTCTGTGGGGCAAGCGGTCAAATAAATTTGAATGATCGGCAGCCAGTTTCGTAACAATATTTGGTGTTGAGAAAATTGGAAGACAATAAATAAACGGCGTGCCATTACTACAAAAGGAAGCTTGTTTGCCACAAATAGCTCGCCAGCGCTCTGTTTCGCCATCTCCCTCTCTCTCTATCTCTCTCTCTCTCTCTGTGACATTGTTTCAGTTTTCGTAAACCCAAAAAAGAACAAAAAACTTATACGTCAAACAGCACAAGAACTGCACAAAGTTCAAATACCTTAGCGCAGTATATATTTTATTATCATTGCTAGTCGTTTGTGGGTGTGTAGCCAAATATAAGAAATGTCACAGCATACAAGCTGTCAGTGCAGCGAACTGTCAATGCACGTTTTTGTCAGCTGCTCGTTTGACAGTTGTGTTGCGCCAGTTGACAATTGACGCCGGTGGCAATAGCTGCTTTTGTATAGTATATAAATAAATATTCATACCCCTAACCCTGCCGCTTGCTGTATTGAAAATGAAAGTTTATTGTTTGTGTCAATTTGACATTTTGTTTTTTTCGGCTGTCATTTTGACATTGTGTCGCCGCTAGTCGCTTTATATATCAATTTGCTGGCATTATTTGTTTTTGTTTTCAAGTTCTTTGTTGTGTTTTGCTTTGATTGCAAATCATATAACTCAGCGCCATTATGAAATGACATATTTAATTTCATAATCCAATTACTGTTATTACAAAAAGTCGCTTATATGACAGTTGTCTGCGAGTCAACACAAAGTGGGGGTGTGTTGCTTGAACACTAAGAGGGTCAGAAATATAATTTACTAGGCAATGTGACAATCATTCACGACAGTTTAGTTGCCACTCCTGTGAGCAAAACATTATTTTTGTTGGCATTATTATGTGCTTGATTACTAGAATTTAGTAATGTGATTTTATCAAAGTTTATAAGTTTAAGTTAGTTGCTTGACAATTATCCATTTGATTATTTGTGAGATATCTGCTTAAATTAAGAGGTCCAGAGGCTTCGTGAAAATAATATGGTTGAATCAGAAATGAAGGGTTATGTTAAGTTAAGTTCGATCTAGAAAAATTTATGAAACAATATAGATTTCTAGGTAAATCGTTACATTCCTTTAAAGGCAACCAAAGCTCTTGGCATCTGACAGAAAAGTTTGCAATCAGCTTATGTCTATGTGAGCAAAACTATAGAGCAAAATTTATTCAAAGCAAAAAAAAGTAAGTTCTTTTCCTTAACCGAGATTGTATACTGTTCTGTTTCCACGACAGTCGGGTCCATTTAAAAGGAACGAACACGGATTTTTATTCTGCGAAGAATTTCTAACTCGGCAGCATTCCTCCAATTGCTTCAGAGATATTTTCTGCCGCTACAACAACAACGTATTACAAAATATTGGACCATATCCGAGAACACTGAAAATTAGCTTCAGATCTTTTTGGTGTTTTAAGATAATAATTCAAAACAGTTTTGTAAAATGCTTCCTGGATGACAGTACTTGGTTCTATACTTATACACACGTACATAAGTATGAATCCGAATCCGCTTCATTTGCTTAGATTCGATCGTTTTGGGCACGAATTTTCAAATCTTTGCTTGTGAAAACGAAACCCACCTACGAATGTTGTTAACTTAAATCGAGGAAAAGTATATTCGTTCCGCGACTTTGATAGCCTAAAAAAATTGATATTTCTGTGTGGGCACTAGGAAGTCATCTATCGGGGCTTCCATCTGTCCTGCCTGATTGGTATTCGAAGGGACGGCATATTTTTAGTATGTTTGCTAAGTCTTCACCGGTTTTAAGTATGGTTTTTGTATGTAATGCATGCCACGAGTTTTGAAATAGTTTTAAAATTACCGTTAAGCATGTTTTAAATTAGCACCCTTCACTTGTTTTGAAGACCATAAATAATATACACAGTTCATTTTGATCATAGTCGAATTCCTTGCCAATTGCTAAAGTAGTAGAGCAATCTTGCAGTACCGAACTGATTTCAACAACTGACTGAAACAAATCTTCATTTTTCATATATTCAAATACAGTGGCTCCAAAACATGCTCACTCAAATACTAAAGGTTTGAAGCTGCTGAAGCAAAATCGCGATTACTGCTCGTTTGCTTTGTTATTCTTATTGGAACAATTATTTTTGTTATTACTGCTACCAAGCAATTATGAACAAAAATATAAATAATTATATGTGTGTGTATATGTATATATATATATATTTATTATTTTTTTGCGAAACCGTGCTCTTATTATTGGGCTTCTGCAATCAGCAAGCATTGTCTAGCAGATATCAAACTAAAAGCCATGTGTTGCTACTATAAACGTGCCCAAAAGCTGCTAACATGTATGTGTGAATAATTAT
This sequence comes from Bactrocera zonata, assembly GCA_037783105.1. Lineage (NCBI taxonomy): Eukaryota > Metazoa > Arthropoda > Insecta > Diptera > Tephritidae > Bactrocera > Bactrocera zonata. The sequence goes on from JBAWJQ010006531.1 coordinate 61,258, forward strand.
TTTTACTCTTGTATATGTATATGTATGTACGCCCTATGAAATATCACACCTAAGTTGTACCACAAAAGCGCTGTCTAGCCACTGCTGCTGCGCTGCTGATTAGCTGCGGCGAATTGGCGGCATTCATGGCTTTAACTATTTTAATTGGTAATTAGATTTCAATCGGTTTCTATTTCGCGCGCCAAGAAGCACAATTTGAAAGCAAATTCACACAAACTGTACATACATATGTACATATGAAGGCTCGCATGGTGGCAGGTAGAGCGATAGAAATAAAATGGTTGACTAAAGAACTTGACAGGAATTCATAACAAATGAAGCTTGTTTTGGATTGATGAAAAAGAAATACAACAACAAATTATAAAAATTATTATAAAAAAAAAATAAAATTTATATGAAACAAAAAATACCCTTCACAGGTGCATTTCTTATAGCACCAAAGATTATAACTCCATCTTTATCTTGATTTTGTTCGATCAGTTTGTTTGGCAGCTATATGCTATAGTGAACCGATCCGAACAATTTCTTCAGAGATTAGAGCGCTGCTTTGAGCAGTAATCTATGCAATTTTTCGTGGAGATGTATTGCCAAATAAAAAAGTTTTTCATACAAGAATTTAATTTGGATCATTCAGTTTGTATGGCAGCTTTATTATATAGTGGTCCGATCTAAAAAATATCTTCACATAATAAACTTTTGGCTTGGAAAATAATCCGTGTCAAATTTTGTGCAGATATCTTGGCAGATAACAAAGTTTTCCTTACAAGGACTTGATATGAATCGTTCAGTTTGTATGGCAGCTATATGCTACAGTAGCCCGATATCGAAAATTCCGACAAATAAGCAGCTTCTTTGTGAGAAAAAAGAATATGCAAAATTTCAGATCGATATCTCAAA
>JBAWJQ010006532.1:0-60851 GCA_037783105.1 Bactrocera zonata
GGTATCGATTGCTAAATGTGTATATACAAGAAAATCGACTTTATACCTAAATACAAGATTAAGGAATTCTTCCAAATGCACTGCCGTTATGCCGTTATGGCTTTATGTAAACTTCAGTAAGATAAAGAAGGTTAATTAACTTGAATATGTTAAACTAATGATTTGAAGCATTTCGGTATCGATTGCTAAATGTGTATATACAAGAAAATCGACTTTATACCTAAATACAAGATTAAGGAATTCTTCCAAATGCACTGCCGTTATGCCGTTATGGCTTTATGTAAACTTCAGTAAGATAAAGAAGGTTAATTAACTTGAATATGTTAAACTAATGATTTGAAGCATTTCGGTATCGATTGCTAAATGTGTATATACAAGAAAATCGACTTTATACCTAAATACAAGATTAAGGAATTCTTCCAAATGCACTGCCGTTATGCCGTTATGGCTTTATGTAAACTTCAGTAAGATAAAGAAGGTTAATTAACTTGAATATGTTAAACTAAAGATTTGAAACATTTCGATATCGATTGCTAAATGTGTTTATACAACAAAATCGACTTTATACCTAAATATAAGATTACGGAATTCTTCTAAATGCACTGCCGTTATGCCGTCGTGGCTTTATGTAAACTTCAGTAAGGTAAGGAAGGTTAATTAACTTAAATATGTTAAACTAATGATTTGAAGCATTTCGGTGTCGATCGCTAAATGTGTATATACAAGAAAATCGACTTTATACCTAAATATAAGATTACGGAATTCTTCCAAATGCACTGCCGATATGCCGCCATGGCTTTATGTAAACTTCAGTAAGATAAAGAAGGTTAATTAACTTGAATATGTTAAACTAATGATTTGAAGCATTTCGGTATCGATTGCTAAATGTGTATATACAAGAAAATCGACTTTATACCTAAATACAAGATTAAGAAATTCTTCCAAATGCACTACTGTTATGCCGTTATGGCTTTATGTAAACTTCAGTAAGATAAAGAAGGTTAATTAACTTGAATATGTTAAACTAATGATTTGAAGCATTTCGGTAACGATTGCTAAATGTGTATATACAAGAAAATCGATTTTATACCTAAATATAAGATTACGGAATTCTTCCAAATGCACTGCCGTTATGCCGTTATGGCCTTATGTAAACTTCAGTAAGATAAAGAAGGTTAATTAACTTGAATATGTTAAACTAATGATTTGAAGCATTTCGGTATCGATTGCTAAATGTGTATATACAAGAAAATCGACTTTATACCTAAATATAAGATTACGGAATTCTTCCAAATGCACTGCCGTATATGCCGTTATGGCTTTATGTAAACTTCAGTAAGATAAAGAAGGTTAATTAACTTGAATATGTTAAACTAATGATTTGAAGCATTTCGGTATCGATTGCTAAATGTGTATATACAAGAAAATCGACTTTATACCTAAATATAAGATTAAGGAATTCTTCCAAATGCACTGCTGATATGCCGTTATGGCTTTATGTAAACTTCAGTAAGATAAAGAAGGTTAATTAACTTGAATATGTTAAACTAATGATTTGAAGCATTTCGGTATCGATTGCTAAATGTGTATATACAAGAAAATCGACTTTATACCTAAATACAAGATTAAGGAATTCTTCCAAATGCACTGCTGATATGCCGTTATGGCTTTATGTAAACTTCAGTAAGATAAAGAAGGTTAATTAACTTGAATATGTTAAACTAATGATTTGAAGCATTTCGGTATCGATTGCTAAATGTGTATATACAAGAAAATCGACTTTATACCTAAATACAAGATTACGGAATTCTTCCAAATGCACTGCTGATATGCCGTTATGGCTTTATGTAAACTTCAGTAAGATAAAGAAGGTTAATTAACTTAAATATGTTAAACTAATGATTTGAAGCATTTCGGTATCGATTGCTAAATGTGTATATACAAGAAAATCGACTTTATACCTAAATATAAGATTAAGGAATTCTTCCAAATGCACTGCTGATATGCCGTTATGGCTTTATGTAAACTTCAGTAAGATAAAGAAGGTTAATTAACTTGAATATGTTAAACTAATGATTTGAAGCATTTCGGTATCGATTGCTAAATGTGTATATACAAGAAAATCGACTTTATACCTAAATACAAGATTAAGGAATTCTTCCAAATGCACTGCCGTTATGCCGTTATGGCTTTATGTAAACTTCAGTAAGATAAAGAAGGTTAATTAACTTGAATATGTTAAACTAATGATTTGAAGCATTTCGGTATCGATTGCTAAATGTGTATATACAAGAAAATCGACTTTATACCTAAATACAAAATTACGGAATTCTTTCAAATGCACTGCAGTTATGCCATTATGGCTTTATGTAGATCTAAGTAAGATGAAGAAGGTTAATTATCTTAGATATTTAAACCAATGATTTGAAGCATTTCGATATCGATTGCTAAATGTATATGTACAACAAAATCGACTTTATACCTGAACATAAGATTACGGAATTCATCCAAGTGACCTGCTGTTATGCCGTTATGGCTTTATGTAAACTTCAGTAAGATAAAGAAGGTTAATTAACTTAATTATGTTGAACCAATTATTTGAAGTATTTCGATATCGATTGCTAAATGTGTATATTCAAGAAAATCGACTTTATATTTAATATAAGATTATGGGATTCTTCCAAATGCACTGCCCTTATACCGTTATGGCTTTATGTTAACTTCAGTAAGATAAAGAAGGTTAATTAACTTAAATATGTTAGACTAATGATTTGAAGCATTTCGATATCGATTGCTAAATGTGTATATACAAGAAAATCGACTTTGTACCTAAATACAAGATTAAGGAATTCTTCCAAATGCACTGCCGTTATGCCGTTATGGCTTTATGTAAACTTCAGTAAGATAAAGAAGGTTAATTAACTTGAATATGTTAAACTAATGATTTGAGGCATTTCGGTATCGATTGCTAAATGTGTATATACAAGAAAATCGACTTTATACCTAAATATAAGATTACGGAATTCTTCCAAATGCACTGCCGTTATGCCGTTATGGCTTTATGTAAACTTCAGTAAGATAAAGAAGGTTAATTAACTTGAATATGTTAAACTAATGATTTGAAGCATTTCGATATCGATTGCTAAATGTGTATATACAAGAAAATCGACTTTATACCTAAATATAAGATTAAGGAATTCTTCCAAATGCACTGCCGTTATGCCGTTATGGCTTTATGTAAACTTCAGTAAGATAAAGAAGGTTAATTAACTTAAATATGTTAAACTAATGATTTGAAGCATTTCGATATCGATTGCTAAATGTGTATATACAAGAAAATCGACTTTATACCTAAATACAAGATTAAGGAATTCTTCCAAATGCACTGCCGTTATGCCGTTATGGCTTTATGTAAACTTCAGTAAGATAAAGAAGGTTAATTAACTTGAATATGTTAAACTAATGATTTGAAGCATTTCGGTATCGATTGCTAAATGTGTATATACAAGAAAATCGACTTTATACCTAAATACAAGATTAAGGAATTCTTCCAAATGCACTGCCGTTATGCCGTTATGGCTTTATGTAAACTTCAGTAAGATAAAGAAGGTTTATGAACTTAAATATGTTAAACTAATGATTTGAAGCATTTCGATATCGATTGCTAAATGTGTATATACAAGAAAATCGACTTTATACCTAAATACAAGATTAAGGAATTCTTCCAAATGCACTGCTGATATGCCGTTATGGCTTTATGTAAACTTCAGTAAGATAAAGAAGGTTAATTAACTTGAATATGTTAAACTAATGATTTGAAGCATTTCGGTATCAATTGCTAAATGTGTATATACAAGAAAATCGATTTTATACCTAAATACAAGATTAAGGAATTCTTCCAAATGCACTGCCGTTATGCCGTTATGGCTTTATGTAAACTTCAGTAACATAAAGAAGGTTAATTAACTTGAATATGTTAAACTAATGATTTGAAGCATTTCGGTATCGATTGCTAAATGTGTATATACAAGAAAATCGACTTTATACCTAAATATAAGATTAAGGAATTCTTCCAAATGCACTGCCGTTATGCCGTTATGGCTTTATGTAAACTTCAGTAAGATAAAGAAGGTTTATTAACATAAATCTGTTAAACTAATGATTTGAAGAATTTCGGTATCGATTGTTAAATGTGTATGTACAAGAAAATCGACTTTATACCTAAATACAAAATTAAGGAATTCTTCCAAATGCACTGCCGTTATGCCGTTATGGCTTTATGTAAACTTCAGTAAGATAAAGAAGGTTAATTAACTTGAATATGTTAAACTAATGATTTGAAGCATTTCGGTAACGATTGCTAAATGTGCATATACAAGAAATTCGACTTTTAACCTAAATATAAGATTAAGGAATTCTTTCAAATGCACTGCCGTTATGCCGTTATGGCTTTATGTAAACTTCAGTAAGATAAAGAAGGTTTATTAACATGAATATGTTAAACTAATGATTTGAAGCATTTCGGTATCGATTGCTAAATGTGTATATACAAGAAAATCGACTTTATACCTAAATATAAGATTAAGGAATTCTTCCAAATGCACTGCTGATATGCCGTTATGCCAAATCATTAGTTTAGCATATTTAAGTTAATTAACCTTCTTTATCTTACTGAAGTTTACATAAAGTCATATCGGCATATCAGCAGTGCATTTGGAAGAATGCCGTAATCTTATATTTAGGAATAAAGTCGATTTTCTTGTATATACACATTTAGCAATCGATATCGAAATGCTTCAAATAACTGGTTTAACATATTTATGTTAATTGGCCTACTTCATCTTACTGAAGTTTACATAAAGCCATAACGGCATATCAGCAGTGCATTTGGAAGAATTCCTTAATCTTGTATTTAGGTAAAAAGTCGATTTTCTTGTATATACACATTTAGCAATCGATACCGAAATGCTTCAAATCATTAGTTTAATATGTTCAAGTTAATTAACCTTCTTTATCTTACTGAAGTTTACATAAAGCCATAACGGCATATCAGCAGTGCATTTTGAAGAATACCGTAATCTTATATTTAGGTGTTAAATCGATTTTCTTGTATATACACATTCAGCAATCGCTACCGAAATGCTTCAAATCATTAGTTTAATATGTTCAAGTTGATTAACCTTCTTTATCTTACTGAAGTTTACATAAGGCCATAACGGCATATCAGCAGTGCATTTGGAAGAATTTCTTAATCTTGTATTTAGGTATAAAGTCGATTTTCTTGTATATACATATTAAGCAATCGTCATCGAATTGCCTCAAATCATTAGCTTAGCATATTTAAGTTAATTAACCTTCTTTATCTTACTGAAGTTTACATAAAGCCATAACGGTATAACGGCAGTGTATTTGGAAGAACTCCTTAATATTGTATTTAGGTATAAAGTCGATTTTCTTGTATATACACATTTAGCAATCGATACCGAAATGCTTCAAATCATTAGTTTAACATATTCAAGTTAATTAGCCTACTTCATCTTACTGAAGTTTACATAAATCCATAACGGCATATCAGCAGTGTATTTCGAAGAATTCCTTAATCATGAATTTTGGTATAGAGTCCATTTTTTTGTATATACATATTAAGCAATCTATATCGAATTGCCTCAAATCATTAGTCTAGCATATTTAAGTTAATTAACCTTCTTTATATTACAGAAGTCATAACGGGATATCGGCAGTGCATTTGGAAGAATTGCTTAATCTTGTATTTAGGTATAAAGTCGATTTTCTTGTATATATATATTAAGCAATCGTCATCGAATTGCCTCAAATCATTAGCTTAGCATATTTAAGTTAATTAACCTTCTTTATCTTACTGAAGTTTACATAAAGCCATTACGGCACATCGGCAGTGCATTTGGAAGGATTCCTTAATCTTGTATTTAAGTATAAAGTCGATTTTCTTGCATATACATACTAAGCCATCGACATCGAATTGCCTCAAATCATTAGCTTAGCATATTTAAGTTAATTAACCTTCTTTATCTTACTGAAGTTTACATAAAGCCATAACGGCATAACGGCAGTGCATTTGGAAGAATTCCTTAATCTTGTATTTAGGTAAAAAGTCGATTTTCTTGTACATACACATTTAGCAATCGTTACCGAAATGCTTCAAATCATTAGTTTAACATATTCAAGTTAATTAGCCTTCTTTATCTTTCTGAAGTTTACATAAAGCCAAAACGGCATATCGGCAGTGCATTTGGAAGGATTCCTTAATCTTGTATTTAAGTATAAAGTCGATTTTCTTGTATATACATACTAAGCCATCGACATCGAATTGCCTCAAATCATTAGCTTAGCATATTTAAGTTAATTAACCTTCTTTATCTTACTGAAGTTTACATAAAGCCATTACGGCACATCGGCAGTGCATTTGGAAGAATTCCTTAATCTTATATTTAGGTAAAAAGTCGATTTTCTTGTATATACACATTTAGCAATCGATACCGAAATGCTTCAAATAATTAGTTTAACGTATTCAAGTTAATTAACCTTCTTTAGCGTACGAAAGTTGTTATAAAGCCATAACGGCATAACGGCAGTGTATCTGGATGAATTCCGTAATCTTATATTTAGGTATAAAGTCGATTTTCTTGTATATACACATTTAGCAATCGATGCCGAAATGCTTCAAATCATTAGTTTAACATATTCATGTTAATAAACCTTCTTTATCTTACTGAAGTTTACATAAAGCCATAACGGCATAACGGCAGTGCATTTGGAAGAATTCCTTAATCTTGTATTTAGGTATAAAGTAAATTTTCTTGTATATACACATTAAGCAATCGATACCGAAATGCTTCAAATCATTAGTTTAACATATTCAAGTTAATTAACCTTCTTTATCGTACTGAAAGTTGTTATAAAGTCATAACGGCATAACGGCAGTGTATCTGGATGAATTCCGTAATCTTATATTTAGGTATAAAGTCGATTTTCTTGTATATACACATTTAGCAATCGATACCGAAATGCTTCAAATCATTAGTTTAACATATTCATGTTAATAAACCTTCTTTATCTTACTGAAGTTTACATAAAGCCATAACGACATAACGGCAGGGCATTTGGAAGAATTCCTTAATCTTGTATTTAGGTATAAAGTCGATTTTCTTGTATATACACATTTAGCAATCGATACCGAAATGCTTCAAATCATTAGTTTAACATATTCATGTTAATAAACCTTCTTTATCTTACTGAAGTTTACATAAAGCCATAAGGGCATAACGGCAGTGCATTTAGAAGAATTCCGTAATCTTGTATTAAGTATAAAGTCGATTTTCTTGTATATACACATTTAGCAATCGATATCGAAAGGATTCAAATAACTGGTTTAACATATTTAGGTTAATTAACTTTTTTTATCTTACTGAAGTTTACATAAAGCTATAACGGCATAACGGCAGTGCATTTGGAAGAACTCCTTAATCTTGTATTTAGGTATAAAGTCGATTTTCTTGTATACACACATTTAGCAATCGATACCGAAATGCTTCAAATCATTAGTTTAACATATTCAAGTTAATTAACCTTCTTTATCTTACTGAAGTTTACATAAAGCCATAACGAAATAACGGCAGGGCATTTGGAAGAATTCCGTAATCTTGTATTTAGGTATAAAGTCGATTTTCTTGTATATACACGTTTAGCAATCGTTACCGAAATGCTTCAAATCATTAGTTTAACATATTCAAGTTAATTAACCTTCTTTATCTTACTGAAGTTTACATAAAGCCATAACGGCATATCAGCAGTGCATTTGGAAGAACTCCTTAATCTTATATTTAGGTAAAAAGTCGATTTTCTTGTATATACACATTTAGCAATCGTTACCGAAATGCTTCAAATCATTAGTTTAACATATTCAAGTTAATTAACCTTCTTTATCTTACTGAAGTTTACATAAAGCCATACCGGCATATCAGCAGTTCATTTGGAAGAATGCCGTAATCTTATATTTAGGTGCATTTGGAAGAATTCCTCAATCTTATATTTAGGTAAAAAGTCGATTTTCTTGTATATACACATTTAGCAATCGCTACCGAAGTGCTTCAAATCATTGGTTTAATATGTTTAAGTTAATTAACCTTCTTTATCTTACTGAAGTTTACATAAAGCCATACCGGCATATCAGCAGTTCATTTGGAAGAATGCCGTAATCTTATATTTAGGTGCATTTGGAAGAATTCCTCAATCTTATATTTAGGTAAAAAGTCGATTTTCTTGTATATACACATTTAGCAATCGTTGCCGAAATGCTTCATATCATTAGTTTAACATATTCAAGTTAATTAACCTTCTTTATCTTACTGAGGTTTACATAAATCCATAACGGCATATCAGCAGTGCATTTCGAGGAATTCCGTAATCATGAATTCAGGTATAGAGTCCATTTTTTTGTATATACACATTTAGCAATCTATATCGAATTGCCTCAAATCATTAGTCTAGCATATTTAAGTTAATTAACCTTCTTTATCTTACTGAAGTCATAACGGCATATCGGCAGTGCATTTGGAAGAATTGCTTAATCTTGTGTTTAGGTATAAAGTCGATTTTCTTGTATATACACATTTAGCAATCGCTACCGAAGTGCTTCAAATCATTGGTTTAATATGTTCAAGTTAATTAACCTTCTTTATCTTACTGAAGTTTACATAAAGCCATAACGGCATATTAGCAGTGCATTTGGAAGAATGCCGTAATCTTATATTTAGGTGTTAAGTCGATTTTCTTGTATATACACATTCAGCAATGGATACCGAAATGCTTCAAATCATTAGTTTAACGTATTCAAGTTGATTAACCTTCTTTATCTTACTGAAGTTTACATAAGGCCATAACGGCATATCAGCAGTGCATTTGGAAGAATTTCTTAATCTTGTATTTAGGTATAAAGTCGATTTTCTTGTATATACATATTAAGCAATCGTCATCGAATTGCTTCAAATCATTAGCTTAGCATATTTAAGTTAATTAACCTACTTCATCTTACTGAAGTTTACATAAAGCCATAACGGTATATCGGCAGTGCATTTGGAAGAATTCCTTAATCTTGTATTTAGGTATAAAGTCGATTTTCTTGTATATATACATTAAGCAATCGATACTGAAATGCTTCAAATCATTAGTTTAACATATTCAAGTTAATTAACCTTCTTTATCTTACTGAAGTTTACATAAATCCATAACGGCATATCAGCACTGCATTTCGAGGAATTCCGTAATCATGAATTCAGGTATAGAGTCCATTTTTTTGTATATACACATTTAGCAATCTATATCGAATTGCCTCAAATCATTAGTCTAGCATATTTAAGTTAATTAACCTTCTTTATCTTACTGAAGTCATAACGGCATATCGGCAGTGCATTTGGAAGAATTGCTTAATCTTGTATTTAGGTATAAAGTCGATTTTCTTGTATATACACATTAAGCAATCGATACTGAAATGCTTCAAATCATTAGTTTAACATATTCAAGTTAATTAACCTTCTTTATCTTACTGAAGTTTACATAAATCCATAACGGCATATCAGCAGTGCATTTCGAAGGATTCCTTAATCATGAATTTAGGTACAGAGTCCATGTTTTTGTATATACCCATTTAGCAATCTATTTTGAATTGCCTCAAATCATTAGTCTAGCATATTTAAGTTAATTAACCTTCTTTATCTTACTGAAGTCATAACGGCATATCGCCAGTGCATTTGAAAGAATTGCTTAATCTTGTATTTAGGTATAAAGTCGATTTTCTTGTATATACACATTTAGCAATCGTTACCGAAATGCTTTAAATCATTAGTTTAACATATTCAAGTTAATTAACCTTCTTTATCTTACTGAAGTTTACATAAAGCCATAACGGCATATCAGCAGTGCATTTGGAAGAATTCCTTAATCTTATATTTAGGTATAAAGTCGATTTTCTTGTATATATACAATAAGCAATCGATACCGAAATGCTTCAAATCATTAGTTTAACATATTCAAGTTAATTAATCTTCTTTATCTTACTGAAGTTTACATAAAGCCATAACGGCAGCGCATTTGGAAGAACTCCTTAATCTTGTATTTAGGTATAAAGTCGATTTTCTTGTATATACACATTTAGCAATCGATACCGAAATGCTTCAAATCATTAGTTTAACATATTCAAGTTAATTAACCTTCTTTATCTTACTGAAATTTACATAAGGCCATAACGGCATATCAGCAGTGCATTTGGAAGAATTCCTTAATCTTATATTTAGGTAAAAAGTCGATTTTCTTGTATATACACATTTAGCAATCGTTACCGAAATGCTTCAAATCATTAGTTTAACATATTCAAGTTAATTAACCTTCTTTATCTTACTGAAGTTTACATAAAGCCATTACGGCACATCGGCAGTGCATTTGGAAGAATTCCTTAATCTTATATTTAGGTAAAAAGTCGATTTTCTTGTATATACACATTTAGCAATCGTTACCGAAATGCTTCAAATCATTAGTTTAACATATTCAAGGTTATTAACCTTCTTTATCTTACTGAAGTTTACATAAAGCCAAAACGGCATAACGGCAGTGCATTTGGAAGAACTCCTTAATCTTATATTTAGGTAAAAAGTCGATTTTCTTGTATATACACATTTAGCAATCGTTACCGAAATGCTTCAAATCATTAGTTTAACATATTCAAGTTAATTAACCTTCTTTATCTTACTGAAGTTTACATAAAGCCATAACGGCATATCAGCAGTGCATTTGGAAGAATGCCGTAATCTTATATTTAGGTGCATTTGGAGGAATTCCTTAATCTTATATTTAGGTAAAAAGTCGATTTTCTTGTATATACACATTTAGCAATCGCTACCGAAGTGCTTCAAATCATTAGTTTAATATGTTCAAGTTAATTAACCTTCTTTATCTTACTGAAGTTTACATAAAGCCATAACGGCATATCAGCAGTGCATTTTGAAGAATACCGTAATCTTATATTTAGGTGTTAAATCGATTTTCTTGTATATACACATTCAGCAATCGATACCGAAATGCTTCAAATCATTAGTTTAACGTATTCAAATTGATTAACCTTCTTTATCTTACTGAAGTTTACATAAGGCCATAACGGCATATCAGCAGTGCATTTGGAAGAATTTCTTAATCTTATATTTAGGTATAAAGTCGATTTTCTTGTATATACATATTAAGCAATCGACATCGAATTGCCTCAAATCATTAGCTTAGCATATTTAAGTTAACTAACCTTCTTTATCTTACTGAAGTTTACATAAAGCCATAACGGCATATCAGCAGTGCATTTGGAAGAATTCCTTAATATTGTATTTAGGTATAAAGTCGATTTTCTTGTATATACACATTTAGCAATCGATACCGAAATGCTTCAAATCATTAGTTTAACATATTCAAGTTAATTAGCCTACTTCATCTTACTGAAGTTTACATAAATCCATAACGGCATATCAGCAGTGTATTTCGAAGAATTCCTTAATCATGAATTTTGGTATAGAGTCCATTTTTTTGTATATACATATTAAGCAATCTATATCGAATTGCCTCAAATCATTAGTCTAGCATATTTAAGTTAATTAACCTTCTTTATATTACAGAAGTCATAACGGGATATCGGCAGTGCATTTGGAAGAATTGCTTAATCTTGTATTTAGGTATAAAGTCGATTTTCTTGTATATATATATTAAGCAATCGTCATCGAATTGCCTCAAATCATTAGCTTAGCATATTTAAGTTAATTAACCTTCTTTATCTTACTGAAGTTTACATAAAGCCATTACGGCACATCGGCAGTGCATTTGGAAGGATTCCTTAATCTTGTATTTAAGTATAAAGTCGATTTTCTTGCATATACATACTAAGCCATCGACATCGAATTGCCTCAAATCATTAGTTTAACGTATTCAAGTTAATTAACCTTCTTTAGCGTACGAAAGTTGTTATAAAGCCATAACGGCATAACGGCAGTGTATCTGGATGAATTCCGTAATCTTATATTTAGGTATAAAGTCGATTTTCTTGTATATACACATTTAGCAATCGATGCCGAAATGCTTCAAATCATTAGTTTAACATATTCATGTTAATAAACCTTCTTTATCTTACTGAAGTTTACATAAAGCCATAACGGCATAACGGCAGTGCATTTGGAAGAATTCCTTAATCTTGTATTTAGGTATAAAGTAAATTTTCTTGTATATACACATTAAGCAATCGATACCGAAATGCTTCAAATCATTAGTTTAACATATTCAAGTTAATTAACCTTCTTTAACGTACGAAAGTTGTTATAAAGCCATAACGGCATAACGGCAGTGTATCTGGATGAATTCCGTAATCTTATATTTAGGTATAAAGTCGATTTTCTTGTATATACACATTTAGCAATCGATACCGAAATGCTTCAAATCATTAGTTTAACATATTCATGTTAATAAACCTTCTTTATCTTACTGAAGTTTACATAAAGCCATAACGACATAACGGCAGGGCATTTGGAAGAATTCCGTAATCTTGTTTTTAGGTATAAAGTCGATTTTCTTGTATATACACATTTAGCAATCGATACCGAAATGCTTCAAATCATTAGTTTAACATATTCATGTTAATAAACCTTCTTTATCTTACTGAAGTTTACATAAAGCCATAACGGCATAACGGCAGTGCATTTAGAAGAATTCCGTAATCTTGTATTAAGTATAAAGTCGATTTTCTTGTATATACACATTTAGCAATCGATACCGAAAGGATTCAAATAACTGGTTTAACATATTTAGGTTAATAAACTTTCTTTATCTTACTGAAGTTTACATAAAGCTATAACGGCATAACGGCAGTGCATTTGGAAGAACTCCTTAATCTTGTATTTAGGTATAAAGTCGATTTTCTTGTATACACACATTTAGCAATCGATACCGAAATGCTTCAAATCATTAGTTTAACATATTCAAGTTAATTAACCTTCTTTATCTTACTGAATTTTACATAAAGCCATAACGAAATAACGGCAGGGCATTTGGAAGAATTCCGTAATCTTGTATTTAGGTATAAAGTCGATTTTCTTGTATATACACGTTTAGCAATCGTTACCGAAATGCTTCAAATCATTAGTTTAACATATTCAAGTTAATTAACCTTCTTTATCTTACTGAAGTTTACATAAAGCCATAACGGCATATCAGCAGTGCATTTGGAAGAATTCCTTAATCTTATATTTAGGTAAAAAGTCGATTTTCTTGTATATACACATTTAGCAATCGTTACCGAAATGCTTCAAATCATTAGTTTAACATATTCAAGTTAATTAACCTTCTTTATCTTACTGAAGTTTACATAAAGCCATACCGGCATATCAGCAGTTCATTTGGAAGAATGCCGTAATCTTATATTTAGGTGCATTTGGAAGAATTCCTCAATCTTATATTTAGGTAAAAAGTCGATTTTCTTGTATATACACATTTAGCAATCGCTACCGAAGTGCTTCAAATCATTGGTTTAATATGTTTAAGTTAATTAACCTTCTTTATCTTACTGAAGTTTACATAAAGCCATACCGGCATATCAGCAGTTCATTTGGAAGAATGCCGTAATCTTATATTTAGGTGCATTTGGAAGAATTCCTCAATCTTATATTTAGGTAAAAAGTCGATTTTCTTGTATATACACATTTAGCAATCGTTGCCGAAATGCTTCATATCATTAGTTTAACATATTCAAGTTAATTAACCTTCTTTATCTTACTGAGGTTTACATAAATCCATAACGGCATATCAGCAGTGCATTTCGAGGAATTCCGTAATCATGAATTCAGGTATAGAGTCCATTTTTTTGTATATACACATTTAGCAATCTATATCGAATTGCCTCAAATCATTAGTCTAGCATATTTAAGTTAATTAACCTTCTTTATCTTACTGAAGTCATAACGGCATATCGGCAGTGCATTTGGAAGAATTGCTTAATCTTGTGTTTAGGTATAAAGTCGATTTTCTTGTATATACACATTTAGCAATCGATACCGAAATGCTTCAAATCATTAGTTTAACATATTCAAGTTAATTAACCTTCTTTATCTTACTGAAGTTTACATAAAGCCATAACGGCATATCAGCAGTGCATTTGGAAGAATGCCGTAATCTTATATTTAGGTGTAAAGTCGATTTTCTTGTATATACACATTCAGCAATCGATACCGAAATGCTTCAAATCATTAGTTTAACGTATTCAAGTTGATTAACCTTCTTTATCTTACTGAAGTTTACATAAGGCCATAACGGCATATCAGCAGTGCATTTGGAAGAATTTCTTAATCTTGTATTTAGGTATAAAGTCGATTTTCTTGTATATACATATTAAGCAATCGACATCGAATTGCTTCAAATCATTAGCTTAGCATATTTAAGTTAATTAACCTACTTCATCTTACTGAAGTTTACATAAAGCCATAACGGTATATCGGCAGTGCATTTGGAAGAATTCCGTAATCTTGTATTTAGGTATAAAGTCGATTTTCTTGTATATATACATTAAGCAATCGATACTGAAATGCTTCAAATCATTAGTTTAACATATTCAAGTTAATTAACCTTCTTTATCTTACTGAAGTTTACATAAATCCATAACGGCATATCAGCACTGCATTTCGAGGAATTCCGTAATCATGAATTCAGGTATAGAGTCCATTTTTTTGTATATACACATTTAGCAATCTATATCGAATTGCCTCAAATCATTAGTCTAGCATATTTAAGTTAATTAACCTTCTTTATCTTACTGAAGTCATAACGGCATATCGGCAGTGCATTTGGAAGAATTGCTTAATCTTGTATTTAGGTATAAAGTCGATTTTCTTGTATATACACATTAAGCAATCGATACTGAAATGCTTCAAATCATTAGTTTAACATATTCAAGTTAGTTAACCTTCTTTATCTTACTGAAGTTTACATAAATCCATAACGGCATATCAGCAGTGCATTTCGAAGGATTCCTTAATCATGAATTTAGGTACAGAGTCCATGTTTTTGTATATACCCATTTAGCAATCTATTTTGAATTGCCTCAAATCATTAGTCTAG
Source organism: Bactrocera zonata (assembly GCA_037783105.1). Taxonomy (NCBI): domain Eukaryota; kingdom Metazoa; phylum Arthropoda; class Insecta; order Diptera; family Tephritidae; genus Bactrocera; species Bactrocera zonata. The sequence continues at coordinate 15,169 of JBAWJQ010006532.1, forward strand.
CATATTTAAGTTAATTAACCTTCTTTATCTTACTGAAGTCATAACGGCATATCGCCAGTGCATTTGAAAGAATTGCTTAATCTTGTATTTAGGTATAAAGTCGATTTTCTTGTATATACACATTTAGCAATCGTTACCGAAATGCTTTAAATCATTAGTTTAACATATTCAAGTTAATTAACCTTCTTTATCTTACTGAAGTTTACATAAAGCCATAACGGCATATCAGCAGTGCATTTGGAAGAATTCCTTAATCTTATATTTAGGTAAAAAGTCGATTTTCTTGTATATACATATTAAGCAATCGATACCGAAATGCTTCAAATCATTAGTTTAACATATTCAAGTTAATTAACCTTCTTTATCTTACTGAAGTTTACATAAAGCCATAACGAAATAACTGCAGGGCATTTGGAAGAATTCCGTAATCTTGTATTTAGGTATAAAGTCGATTTTCTTGTATATACACATTTAGCAATCGTTACCGAAGTGCTTCAAATCATTAGTTTAACATATTCAAGTTAATTAACCTTCTTTATCTTACTGAAGTTTACATAAAGCCATAACGGCATATCAGCAGTGCATTTGGAAGAATTCCTTAATCTTATATTTAGGTAAAAAGTCGATTTTCTTGTATATACACATTTAGCAATCGTTACCGAAATGCTTCAAATCATTAGTTTAACATATTCAAGTTAATTAACCTTCTTTATCTTACTGAAGTTTACATCAAGCCATTACGGCACATCGGCAGTGCATTTGGAAGAATTCCTTAATCTTATATTTAGGTAAAAAGTCGATTTTCTTGTATATACACATTTAGCAATCGTCACCGAAATGCTTCAAATCATTAGTTTAACATATTCAAGGTTATTAACCTTCTTTATCTTACTGAAGTTTACATAAAGCCAAAACGGCATAACGGCAGTGCATTTGGAAGAACTCCTTAATCTTATATTTAGGTAAAAAGTCGATTTTCTTGTATATACACATTTAGCAATCGTTACCGAAATGCTTCAAATCATTAGTTTAACATATTCAAGTTAATTAACCTTCTTTATCTTACTGAAGTTTACATAAAGCCATAACGGCATATCAGCAGTGCATTTGGAAGAATGCCGTAATCTTATATTTAGGTGCATTTGGAGGAATTCCTTAATCTTATATTTAGGTAAAAAGTCGATTTTCTTGTATATACACATTTAGCAATCGCTACCGAAGTGCTTCAAATCATTAGTTTAATATGTTCAAGTTAATTAACCTTCTTTATCTTACTGAAGTTTACATAAAGCCATAACGGCATATTAGCAGTGCATTTGGAAGAATGCCGTAATCTTATATTTAGGTGTTAAGTCGATTTTCTTGTATACACACATTCAGCAATGGATACCGAAATGCTTTAAATCACTAGTTTAACGTATTCAAGTTGATTAACCTTCTTTATCTTACTGAAGTTTACATAAGGCCATAACGGCATATCAGCAGTGCATTTGGAAGAATTTCTTAATCTTGTATTTAGGTATAATGTCGATTTTCTTGTATATACATATTAAGCAATCGATACCGAAATGCTTCAAATCATTAGTTTAACATATTCAAGTTAATTAACCTTCTTTATCTTACTGAAGTTTACATAAAGCCATAACGAAATAGCTGCAGGGCATTTGGAAGAATTCCGTAATCTTGTATTTAGGTATAAAGTCGATTTTCTTGTATATACACATTAAGCAATCGTTACCGAAATGCTTCAAATCATTAGTTTAACATATTCAAGTTAATTAGCCTTCTTTATCTTTCTGAAGTTTACATAAAGCCATAACGGCATATCGGCAGTGCATTTGGAAGGATTCCTTAATCTTGTATTTAGGTATAAAGTCGATTTTCTTGTATATACATATTAAGCAATCGTCATCGAATTGCCTCAAACATTAGCTTAGCATATTTAAGTTAATTAACCTTCTTTATCTTACTGAAGTTTACATAAAGACATAACGGCATAACGGCAGTGCATTTGGAAGAATTCCTTAATCTTGTATTTAGGTATAAAGTCGATTTTCTTGTATATACATATTAAGCAATCGACATCGAATTGCCTCAAATAATTAGCTTAGCATATTTAAGTTAATTAACCTTGTTTATCTTACTGAAGTTTACATAAAGCCATAACGGCACATCGGCAGTGCATTTGGAAGAATTCCTTAGTTTTATATTTAGGTAAAAAGTCGATATTCTTGTATATACACATTTAGCAATCGATACCGAAATGTTTCAAATCGTTAGTTTAACATATTCATGTTAATAAACCTTCTTTATCTTACTGAAGTTTACATAAAGCCTAAAAGGCATAACGGCAGTGCATTTGGAAGAATTCCTTAATCTTGTATTTTGGTATAAAGTAAATTTTCTTGTATATACACATTAAGCAATCGATACCGAAATGCTTCAAATCATTTGTTTAACATATTCAAGTTAATTAACCTTCTTTATCTTACTGAAGTTTACATAAAGCTATAACGGCATAACGGCAGTGCATTTGGAAGAATTCCTTAATCTTGTATTTAGGTATAAAGTCGATTTTCTTATATATACACATTTAGCAATCGATACTGAAATGCTTCAAATCATTAGTTTAACATATTCTAGTTAATTAACCTTCTTTATCTTACTGAAATTTACATAAGGCCATAACGGCATATCAGCAGTGCATTTGGAAGAATTCCTTAATCCTATATTTAGATAAAAAGTCGATTTTCTTGTACATACACATTAAGGAATCGTTACCGAAATGCTTCAAATCATTAGTTTAACATATTCAAGTTAATTAACCTTCTTTATCTTACTGAAGTTTACATAAGGCCATAACGGCATATCAGCAGTGCATTTGGAAGAATTCCTTAACTCTAATATTTAGGTAAAAAGTCGATTTTCTTGTACATACACATTTAGCAATCGTTACCGAAATGCTTCAAATCATTAGTTTAACATATTCAAGTTAATTAACCTTCTTTATCTTACTGAAGTTTACATAAGGCCATAACGGCATATCAGCAGTGCATTTGGAAGAATTCCTTAACTCTAATATTTAGGTAAAAAGTCGATTTTCTTGTACATACACATTTAGCAATCGTTACCGAAATGCTTCAAATCATTAGTTTAACATATTCAAGTTAATTAACCTTCTTTATCTTACTGAAGTTTACATAAGGCCATAACGGCATATCAGCAGTGCATTTGGAAGAATTCCTTAAACTTATATTTAGGTAAAAAGTCGATTTTCTTGTACATACACATTTAGCAATCGTTACCGAAATGCTTCAAATCATTAGTTTAACATATTCAAGTTAATTAACCTTATTTATCTTACTGAAGTTTACATAAGGCCATAACGGCATATCAGCAGTGCATTTGGAAGAACGCCGTAATCTTATATTTAGGTGTAAAGTCGTTTTCTTGTATATACACATTCAGCAATCGATACCGAAATGCTTCAAATCATTAGTTCAACGTGTTCAAGCTGATTAACCTTCTTTATCTTACTGAAGTTTACATAAGGCCATAACGGCATGTCAGCAGTGCATTTGGAAGAATTCCTTAATCTTATATTTAGGTAAAAAGTCGATTTTCTTGTACATACACATTTAGCAATCGTTACCGAAATGCTTCAAATCATTAGTTTAACATATTCAAGTTAATTAACCTTCTTTATCTTACTGAAGTTTACATAAGGCCATAACGGCATATCAGCAGTGCATTTGGAAGAATTCCTTAACTCTAATATTTAGGTAAAAAGTCGATTTTCTTGTACATACACATTTAGCAATCGTTACCGAAATGCTTCAAATCATTAGTTTAACATATTCAAGTTAATTAACCTTCTTTATCTTACTGAAGTTTACATAAGGCCATAACGGCATATCAGCAGTGCATTTGGAAGAATTCCTTAAACTTATATTTAGGTAAAAAGTCGATTTTCTTGTACATACACATTTAGCAATCGTTACCGAAATGCTTCAAATCATTAGTTTAACATATTCAAGTTAATTAACCTTATTTATCTTACTGAAGTTTACATAAGGCCATAACGGCATATCAGCAGTGCATTTGGAAGAATTCCTTAATCTTATATTTAGGTGTAAAGTCGATTTTCTTGTATATACACATTTAGCAATCGTTACCGAAATGCTTCAAATCATTAGTTTAACATATTCATGATGATAAAACTTCTTTATTTTACTGAAGTTTACATAAAGCCAAAACGGCATAACGGCAGTGCATTTGGAAGAATTCCTTAATCTTGTATTTAGGTATTGTCAACGATAGATGGCAAGCCTACTAAATAAGCAACAGGTGGCAAGACGAGGGATGCTTGCGAAGGAGTATTGAAAGTGAACGCGAGGAAGGAAGACGCGCAATAAACTTCACACGAATAAAAAACTGATTCTGCTAAGTACGATTTTACGCTTTAAATGTTTTTTTCAACTCTTAAATAACTTCACATTTGTAAGAAGCTAAAAATTAAATAAACTTCACATCTCAGAAGTGGGATTTATTTATCCATACGCCTACAACGACAAAGAAAACGTCGACGCAGTGGCAAGGGTGTACAAGTATAGTACACGAACGACGAGAATCTTCAACGATCAACGGCAGCGCAAACGTGCACGTAATAGCAAGACAGCGCATCGTCATTTGAAGAGAAGATTCTCAACGGCGCAGCCAAGTGTAAGAGCTGCAAAAGGAAGCCACAGCGAAACGCCAACGTCTTATTAGGAAAGACACACCGAGCAATTACAACGAATTGCAAAGCAGAAACAATAAAAGCGAGTACGAGTGTAGTACACAAACGACGAGAATCTCCAAGGAAAGGGACAGCGCAAATCGAGCACGTATTGGGAAAAACGCCGCGTTTGCCTCTGCAAAGAAGAGTTTCAACACGACAGCCAAGTATTGCGGCAAAACAGTGCAACAGTGAAGCATTAACAACCTGAGTTTCAACGTAAAGCGTGTTTGTATAGTTACGCAAAGAAAGAAGGCAATTCAACGAAGGCGCAAGCGTGCAACAAACGGAGCTGACTGCGCTGCATACAACAGTCTCGACTGAGCAGATACGAAACCACGCTAATTAAACTTCTCTGCGTCTACGAGTCAACGTTTAAATTTTAAAACGCATACACACGCTAGTTGGTTCGTGTGCAAGCAGAACTTCCAATTGGAATTGGCAAAACGAATTTGAAGCAGTATCAAGCAGCGAACAGCAAGAGTAAAACAGCGAAATAAAGGCAAACAAATCACAGGCTCTAAATAAAAGGACGGTGAAATAAATTGTTTTAGGAATATTGGGTTTCTACTAATAAAATATTTCTTTTACAAACATGATAAAGTTAAATACGCTAAAGGTCATTCAACTGAATGCACTATTAAGGGCTAACGATTTACCAACGACGGGTACCAAAATAGTTAAAGTAGCCAAACTGCAAGAAGTTTTGGGTGCTGATGAGGTAGATCCGATGGAGCTTGAAGACAATTGTGCGGTATCCACAAATGATGTACGAGTGCAACTGAATAGCTTGAGTGAGGCGATAGCAAGTTTAATGTCAGCTATTGGTACAATGAATCGTAACTCAGAACCGATACCAGCGAACGATGAAATTCATCAAGCGTCAAACAACAACGATGGTGTTAGGCCAGATTCAAGCTTAGCGAGCTGGGAATCTGCTGATGATCTACGAACAGCATCACGCCCAAAGATGAGAATTCAGGATATGATAGGTGTAATGCCTGAATTCGACCCACTTAAAGGTTCAACGTCAGCAATGAAGTTCATAAATCGAACTCAGCAACTACAACAATGCTATGGCTGGAAGGAAGATATGGTTTTGATCGCGGTTCAGCACAAAATGAAAGGCATGGCCAAACAGTGGCTGGACGCACAAGATGTTTTCAGTTCCTGGTCACAATTCGTGCACGCATTTACTGCGGACTTTCCGTCAGCACACAACGCAGCTGAAACGCATAAGGCGCTTATGAAGCGCAAACGCAAACCCAACGAAGACTATTTAGAGTATTATTACTCCATGTTAACGATAGGTCGACAAGGTACGGTGGACGATGTTTCCATCAACACACATATTATCGGTGGACTCAACGATAGTGTACTAACTAAAACATTGGCAACAATGAATTTTGCGACGTGTAGTCAACTATTGGTGGCGCTCAAAAATTTAACGACAGTCAGCAACGTATCGGTGATTCCAACGGCGTTAACTCAGCAAACAGCGAAACCCGAATTGAAAGTAAATGCGAAGCCAACACAAATAAAATGTTTCAATTGTAATGATTACGGGCACATTGCAGCCAAGTGTCCGCAACCTCAACGGAAACAACGGTGTACTATATGTACAAAAATAGGACATGAAGCGAAGAATTGCAACAAAAAGGCATCTGTTGCGAAGATTGGCGACCACGACGAACACGACGAAACCCCTCCGGTTACAAAAATGGTGGAGCTTGAAGGAAGGCGACTGGAAGCTTTCATCGACACCGGCAGCGTATGCTCGCTGATACGCGCATCTGCAGCAAATGGTATGCAGACGAAGGAAGCTAAAAGATGTTTTACAGGATTCGGCGGATCCAAGGTGCAAGTTACTGAACATGTTAACGTTAATGTGACTATTGACAAAGTCCAACGCGAGGCGACATTGTATATTGTTGCTGATGAGTTGCTGTCCTACGATATTTTATTAGGTCGCGACGTCCTAAAAAACAACGGGTATCACATGGTGATTGATAACGGAGTGCTACGGTTAGAAGAAAACGAGAAAGCGGACTTAAATATATCTAGCTGCTTAACGGAAGAAGACAAAGGCAAGACAAGGAATATTTTAAACAATGTTTTGCAGAAGATATAAGTCAACTTGGTAGATGCAAGGACGTACAAATGACCATAAATGTAACGACATCAGATCCTATCTTGGGCAAACGGTACCAGGTTCCGTTTTCACAACGACCAACGTTATCAAAAATTTTAAAGAAACTGCTGGACAATGATATAATCCGTCCAAGCAATTCCCCACACGCCGCATCAGTGCTTTTAGTAAAAAAATCCAACGGGGAGAGTCGAATGTGCATCGACTTTCGAGCATTGAACGAGGTCACGGTTAAGAAGAACTACGTTATGCCAATCGTGGAGGAACAGCTTTCACGTCTAGCTGGCAATAAATATTTTACGACGCTGGACATGACCTCCGGCTATTATCAAGTACCTATGAACGAAGAATCGAAAAAGTATACTGCGTTTTTGACGCATGAAGGGCTGTTTGAGCATAATGTTATGCCTTTCGGTCTAGTGAACGCTCCAATGGTTTTCCAGGAGGTAATGGTAAATTTAATTAAAACGCTTAAACAACGTGACAAAGTGGTCAACTACGTAGATGAGGTCATCATAGCCACGAAGTCAATTGACGAAGGTATTGACGTACTTCGAGAATTTTTTGAAGCTGTAAACGCAACACGTCTGACGCTTAGACCCTCGAAGTGTACATTTTTGACCCAGCAGGTGCAGTTTTTAGGTCATGACATAAATTCCGACGGCATACGTCCTGGTAAAAACAAAACGAAGGTGATCGAAGAGTTTCCGAAACCCACAACGATAAAATCAGTGCGACAATTTTTGGGAGTAACTGGCTATTTCCGGAATTTGTCAAAGAATATAGCATCATAGCATATCCATTAACGACACTGCTGAAAAGGAATGCAACGTTTATCTGGAACAAAGAACAGAACGATGCTTTTGAGAAATTGAAATCGATTATAATTACAAAACCTGTGCTGACGATGTACGACGCAACGAAACCACACGAGGTACACACGGATGCGAGTTCCATGGGGTTATCTGGTATTCTAATGCAGAACGACAATGCTAATGAGGGGATACACTTAAAATATCGAAATTCAAAATGCCGACACATCAAAATACCGACAAAATTTAAATATGCAGCTAAATCAAAATACCGACAAATCAAAATACCGACAAATCAAAATACCGACAAATCAAAATACCGACGAGTCAAAACACCGACAAATCAAAACACCGACAAATCAAAATAACGACAAATAATACAAACTCCGTAAAAAATATTTTTGAAAATATTTACAAAATCAAGTTCTATAGCCAAGGACTTGGAAGAAGTTCAACGTAAAGGAACTGAACACGCCGAGGTGTTGGTCCGGCTGAGGGTTTTTTTTAAGCGCGGACGAAGGGCGCCAACGCAAAAAGGAGTTCAACGCAAAAGAGCTGAGCACGCCCAGGTGTTGTTCCGACCGAGACTTATTTTTTGAAGCGCGGCCGCAGGCCCCCAACGCAAAAGAACTGAGCACGCCTAGGTGTTGGTCCGACCGAGGGTAATTTTTTTGAAGAGCGGCCGCAGACCGCCAACGCAAAAAGTAGTTCAACGCAAAAGAACTGAGTACGCCCAGGTGTTGGTCCAGCTGAGGGTTATTTTTTTAAAGCGCGGCCGAAGGCCGCCAACGCAAAAAGGAGTTCAACACAAAAGAACTGAGCACGCGTAGGTGTTGGTCCGACCGAGGGTAATTTTTTTGAAGCGCGGCCGCAGGCCTCCAACGCAAAAAGAAGTTCAACGCAAAAGAACTGAGCACGCCCAGGTGTTGGTCCGGCTGAGGGTTATTTTTTTGAAGCGCTGCCGCAGGCCCCCAACGCAAAAGAACTGAGCACGCCTAGGTGTTGGTCCGACCGAGGGTAATTTTTTTGAAGCGCGGCCGCAGGCCGCCAATGCAAAAAGGAGTTCAACGCAAAAGAACTGAGCACGCCCAGGTGTTGGTCCGGCTGAGGTTTATTTTTTTTAAGCCCGGCCGAAGGCCGCCAACGCAAAAAGGAGTTCAACACAAAAGAACTGAGTACGCCTAGGTGTTGGTCCGACCGAGGGTTATTTTTTTGAAGCGCGGCCGAAGGCCGCCAACGCAAAAAGGAGTTCAACGCAAAAGAACTGAGCACGCCCAGGTGTTGGTCCGGCTGAGGGTTATTTTTTTTAAGCGCGGCCGAAGGCCGCCAACGCAAAAAGGACTTCAACGCAAAAGAACTGAGCACGCCCAGGTGTTGGTCCGACCGAGGGTTATTTTTTTGAAGCGCGGCCGAAGGCCGCCAACGCAAAAAGGAGTTCAACGCAAAAGAACTGAGCACGCCCAGGTGTTGGTCCGACTGAGGGTTATTTTTTGAAGCGCGGCCGAAGGCCGCCAACGCAAAAAGGAGTTCAACGCAAAAGAACTGAGCACGCCCAGGTGTTGGTCCGACCGAGGGTTATTTTTTGAGGCGCGGCCGAAGGCCGCCAACGCAAAAAGGAGTTCAACGCAAAAGAACTGAGCCCGTCCAAGTGTTGGTCCGGCTGAGGATTATTTTTTTGAAATGCGGCCTAAGTCATGAAGAATTCTATGCGAAAACCTAATGTGTTATTTATTTCCTGTCATTTGGGTATTATTTGTTTTCTTTATGTACGTAAGGTAACACTGATTATTAGATAGAATGCAACCTTTTTGTTATTGTGTGAACAAAAATAATTGAAAAAAAAGTTAAATATCGAATAAAAATTATTTTTGCACTATTTAGTATAAAATAAATGGTTAGAAAAGAATTAGTGGAGTGTTAGTGGATATAAAAGTTAAAAATATAAGTGTAAAATTAATTATAAATCGGAGAAACACGCGGTTTAATTAGCTGAATTTTTGAACTGCAAATATCTCAAAAACCATAAGTCAGCGGCAACTATGTATGTATTTTTTTGATCTGGAAGATCTCCTCTATCCGTACATACCCATTTTAACCCCGAAATCGTGGGATGCTATTCTAAAATTTACCCGTAACTATTTTCATAAAAGGTAAAAGGTACTTAACAGAAACAATAACTTTAGTGATTTTATTGATTTATTTATAAGTTATTCAGTTGATATTTACTAAAAAATATTTTTTAAATTTAAGTAAGATGCTTAGCTATATTGACTAAATATTCTTCAGGAACATAGTTTTCCCTTTCTATTAATACTGCCTTAATGCAACTCTCTCTTTTTTTCAGGTTTCGTCGTTTAGTTTGTTTTTCACCAGTGAGCATCTTTTGAATTTTGGTTTCTACCAAAACTTGTTCTTTAATCAAATTTGATATTAGATTGAATATATTCCCATGGTATTGCCCAACTAAGCACGAAAGACGCCGATGCCATGACTCAACATTATTTTGCGTTCTCGGAGGGTTATGTATCACGTTTTCAAATACTGACCAATAATTTGGAGCATATATAGGGGCTTTAAGCTTTTTATTTTTTAAGGGTTTACCAAATATATAAGATTCTTCAAAGAATTTAGCAATTTTCATAAAATCCTTATTATCACTTTTCAATGCTTCATAGTAAGATGGTATTTCATCAGCAGGTACGAAAGCAAGAGCCTTTAGTTGCCTAATTTTAAGAGAGAACTCTTCATTTCTTCCATATTTCTTTTGAAGCCCTTCTTTTTGTATACGCCTCCAAATAATTTGGCCGAAATGGAAAAAACAGCCTTTGTATTTAACGTCTGGGAAAAAGTTTTTAAAGGATTTGACGCTGGCTTTTTCAAAATCGGTTAAAATTATTTTCGGATTTAAGGAAATGTTATTATTACATGCGAAATTCAACAATTCATACAAAAATTCGTCATAGCATTTTTCACTTTTCTCTGTCATGATGCAATAGACAAGTGGTACAATTTCACTGCATGTGTTTGTACCTATGCGGCCATGAATTGTAAACAATTGCCTCATGAAGGATGGAACAACTTTGAATGTGCCGTCCATTATCCATATGCTACTTTTTGCAAGTAAGCGGACGTTCTCTACAGTTGCCAACAAAATTATACATTGATTTCCGAACTTTTTTAATGAAACTAGAAATTGTTTCCCGTCGACTTTCTGCAAATGACACGGAATTTCCAAATCTTTTACACATTTTGGTTGTTTTAACTGTAGCTTCTGTCTTGCCCTATTGATTTTTTGATTTTGGGCGGACGGTCTGGGTAAATATTTCCGCGAACTTTTGTTACATCGAGCCGTAGCTCTTGCTATAATTTGGCACGGTTTTTCTAAATAGTTAGTTGCATCATCCTTTATTGATGTATTTGTCTTTATGACATCGGCCTGGTATGCCATTGGATCATGGCTATGCTCCGTTGCACTTTTTATTAGTTCGTGTAACCCATTATCTTTTAAAATTGTTGTCACCCGTCCTTTGCATAAAAATGATATTTTTTTATCGCAAATCCAATATACGCGGTTATCACGTTTTTTATCAATATTATACAGATAACCATTAAGAGAAAGTTTGGTACCACCTTTGTTTGAAATAAGAAACTCCATGGAAATTATATTATATATGTCTGTTTATTCAATTTCAAAATCAACTGCCAATTTTCAAATATATTTTCTAAAATGACCTCTATGTTGTCAAAATTACAAAGGCTTTTTTCAAAGGCATCCCGATACAATTATTTTCAAACTCGGTAAAAAATGTAAAATTTGCACTTCAAATTGCCTTTAAATATTTAAAGTAGGCTAGAATTTTGAATTGTAAAATCTTTTGTATACATTTTATGTGCTAAACACATAGAGAGCGACATACTTCAAGCGACGTCTGTCAAATTCTAAAATGCACAACTTCTTATGGACACAGTTATGTAGTCGTACAGCTGTCTAAATAACTGTGTTCTTAATAACGTGTGTATTTTAATATTTGATAGAGGTCGCTTGAAGTCTGTCATTTTCTATGTGTTCAGCACATGACTCATGAGTTTGCAGGGTTCCCTTTGTTATAATGACCAATCTTTTTAAATTGTAAAGTTAAAATTTTATAATTATGTATATTTTATTGAAATAATATTAGTAAACTGCAAACAGAAGCAAGCTTCCTTTTCTTCCATAATGTTTCTCCTTTGGGATCTAAGAACCATATTAACTATATATTGTATAAAAATTTCTTCTGTCCGTATTTCGAATTGTCGGTTTTTTGATTTGTCGGTGTTTTGATTTTTCGATATTTTGATTTGTCGGTGTTTTGATTTGTCGGTATTTTGATTTGTCGTTATTTTGATTTGTCGGTGTTTTGATTTGTCGGCATTTTGATTGTCGGAATTATAAATTTCGAGATTTTGATTGTCGGCATTACGTTATACACCCGCTAATGAGTGGCGACCTGTATTTTACTTTAGCAGGCAGTGCAACGACGCAGAACGTAACTATGCCAGCCACGAGCTAGAAGTTCTGGCAATAGTTGAAACTCTGCAGCGATATCGTATGTACTTAATTGGGCATAGCTTTAAGGTAATCACCGACTGCAACGCTGTAGCAGTAACTAAAGCAACTACGCCATTGTTACCACGGATCGCAAGGTGGTGGCTCAAACTTCAGGAGTTTGACTTCCAATGCATTCACCGCGCAGGTGCGAAGAATATGCTGGCTGATGGGTTAAGTAGATGCCCAACACTTCCCCCGATAGAACCGACAACAATTGCTGAGTCAATATATCGAGTGGTTGATATGGACAACGACTGGGTATCAGCAATGCAAAGACAAGACGAAACACTCAAAGATATCATCGAAGTTCTCAACGGAAAATCAGCATCAAACGAATGTCAGATTAAAGATGACTACGTATTGCAAGGTCAACGATTGTTTCGCAAAGTCAACGGAAACAAAAGACTAGTAGTACCACGAGGCGTCAAATGGCGTATAGTAAGAGCATGTCATGATGAAGCAGGTCACTTCGGACTGGACAAGACATGCGAGCGTATATCGAAAGACTTCTGGTTTGCACGGATGCGATCATATGTAAAATCCTATATTGCAGCATGTCCAGAATGTTGTATGAATAAAGTTACAGGAGGTAAAAAGGAAGCGCAGTTACATGTAAGTGAAGTTGTACCGATACCGTTTAGATGCGTGCATATAGACCATCTAGGGCCATTCGTACGAAGCAAACGAGGTAATTATTATATACTCGTAATTGTATGTGCTTTTACCAAGTATGTAATACTACGAGCATTACGCAACACGAAAACGACACCAGTGCTTACGACGCTACGAGAATATGTAAATGTATATGGAAGCCCCAGGCATATCGTTTCCGACAGGGGCACGGCCTTCACGTCAAAGGAGTTCCAGAACTTCATTCAAAGATACGAGATACGGCATGTTAAAGTGACAGTGCGCACGCCCCGTGCCAACGGCCAGGCCGAGCGTGTAAATAAGACCATTTTAGCATCACTTAAATGCAGCATCAAAAACGATAAAGATTGGGACGAGGCACTACCGCAACTTCAATGGTGTCTAAACTCTCAAAGCAATGCAACAACTAGGCAGAGCCCGAATAGTTTAGTTTTCAACTTTAAACTACGCGACGTAACAGTAAACCGCTTGATTCAAGTTGTGCAAGATGACGATGAGGAGAACAAGATTCAACACGAAGACTTCCGAATGAATCTAGCAGCCGAACGAATAACCGCAGAAAGGGCTAAATGGAAGCAGAGGTTCGATGCGAAGCATCAAACACCAAGGAAGTACCATGAAGGAGATCTGGTGGTAATTGACTACGTACCTCCACCCATTGGTACCTCCCATAAGCTTGAACCATCATACAAAGGACCATATATCGTAACGAAGGTTTTACCCAACGACCGCTACGTTGTAGAAGATCTACCAGATGTGCCTAAGCAGCGAAAGCGTTATGCAGGGGTATTTACGAACGACAACATGAAACCATGGGTAAACCATAGTCCTGTAGATGACGACTATGAAACCGAAACACCAGATTATGGTGAGCAAAACACTACTGAAGAAGACGATAGCGAAAAATCGTCCAGGAGAGACGATCAATCAGGAGTGGCCGAGCTGTCAACGATAGATGGCAAGCCTACTAAATAAGCAACAGGTGGCAAGACGAGGGATGCTTGCGAAGGAGTATTGAAAGTGAACGCGAGGAAGGAAGACGCGCAATAAACTTCACACGAATAAAAAACTGATTCTGCTAAGTACGATTTTACGCTTTAAATGTTTTTTTCAACTCTTAAATAACTTCACATTTGTAAGAAGCTAAAAATTAAATAAACTTCACAGTATAAAGTAAATTTTCTTGCATATACACATTAAGCAATCGATACCGAAATGCTTCAAATCATTAGTTTAACATACTCAAGTTAATTAACCTTCTTTAGCGTACGGAAGTTGTTATAAAGTCATAACGGCATAACGGCAGTGTATCTGGATGAATTCCGTAATCCTATATTTAGGTATAAAGTCGATTTTCTTGTATATACACATTTAGCAATCGATACCGAAATGCTTCAAATCATTAGTTTAACATATTCATGTTAATAAACCTTCTTTAGCGTACAGAAGTTTTTATAAAGCCATAACGGCATAACGGCAGTGTATCTGGATGAATTCCGTAATCTTAAATTTAGGTATAAAGTCGATTTTCTTGTATATACACATTCAGCAATCGATACAGAAATGTTTCAAATCATTAGTTTAACATATTCAAGTTAATTAACCTTCTTTATGTTACTGAAGTTTACATAAAGCCATAACAGCATATCAGCAGTGCATTTGGAAGAATTCCTTAATCTTATATTTGAATAAAAAGTCGATTTTCTTGTATATACACATTTAGCAATCGTTACCGAAATGCTTCAAATCATTAGTTTAACATATTCAAGTTAATTAACCTTCTTTATCTTACTGAAGTTTACATAAAGCCATAACGGCATAACGGCAGTGCATTTGGAAGAATTCCTTAATCTTGTATTTAGGTATAAAGTAAATTTTCTTGTATATATACATTTAGCAATCGTTACCGAAATGCTTCAAATCATTAGTTTAACATATTCAAGTTAATTAACCTTCTTTATCTTACTGAAGTTTACATAAAGCTATAACGGCATAACGGCAGTGCATTTGGAAGAATTCCTTAATCTTGTATTTAGGTATAAAGTCGATTTTCTTGTATATACACATTTAGCAATCGATACAGAAATGTTTCAAATCATTAGTTTAACATATTCAAGTTAATTAACCTTCTTTATCTTACTGAAATTTACATAAGGCCATAACAGCATATCAGCAGTGCATTTGGAAGAATTCCTTAATCTTATATTTAGATAAAAAGTCGATTTTCTTGTACATACACATTCAGCAATCGATACCGAAATGCTTCAAATCATTAGTTTAACGTGTTCAAGCTGATTAACCTTCTTTATCTTACTGAAGCTTACATAAGGCCATAACGGCATATCAGAAGTGCATTTGGAAGAATTACTTAATCTTGTATTTATGTATAAAGTTGATTTCCTTGTATATACATATTAAGCAATCGACATCGAATTGCCTCAAATCATTAGCTTAGCATATTTAAGTTAATTAACCTTCTTTATCTTACTGAAGTTTACATAAAGCCATAACGGCACATCGGCAGTGCATTTGGAAGAATTCCTTTATCTTATATTTAGGTAAAAAGTCGATTTTCTTGTATATACACATTTAGCAATCGATACAGAAATGTTTCAAATCATTAGTTTAACGTGTTCAAGCTGATTAACCTTCTTTATCTTACTGAAGTTTACATAAAGCCAAAACGGCATAACGGCAGTGCATTTGGAAGAATTCCTTAATCTTGTATTTAGGTATAAAGTTGATTTCCTTGTATATACACATTTAGCAATCGTTACCGAAATGCTTCAAATCATTAGTTTAACATATTCAAGTTAATTAACCTTCTTTAGCGTACGGAAGTTGTTATAAAGCCATAACGGCATAACGGCAGTGTATCTGGATGAATTCCGTAATCTTGTATTTAGGTATAAAGTCGATTTCCTTGTATATACACATTTGGCAATCGATACCGAAATGCTTCAAATCAGAAGTTTAACATATTCAAGTTAATAAACCTTCTTTATCTTACTGAAGTTTACATAAAGCCATAAGTACATAACGGCAGGGCATTTGGAAGAATTCCGTAATCTTGTATTTAGGTATAAAGTCGATTTTCTTGTATATACACATTTAGCAATCGATACCGAAATGCTTCAAATCATTAGTTTAACATATTCATGTTAATAAACCTTCTTTATCTTACTGAAGTTTACACAAAGCCATAACGGCAGTGCATTTAGAAGAATTCCGTAATCCGTAAGTTTACATAAAGCTATAACGGCATAACGGCAGTGCATTTGGAAGAACTCCTTTATCTTGTATTTAGGTATAAAGTAAATTTTCTTGTATATATACATTTAGCAATCGTTACCGAAATGCTTCAAATCATTAGTTTAACATATTCAAGTTAATTAACCTTCTTTATCTTACTGAAGTTTACATAAAGCTATAACGGCATAACGGCAGTGCATTTGGAAGAATTCCTTAATCTTGTATTTAGGTATAAAGTCGATTTTCTTGTATATACACATTTAGCAATCGATACAGAAATGTTTCAAATCATTAGTTTAACGTGTTCAAGCTGATTAACCTTCTTTATCTTACTGAAGTTTACATAAAGCCAAAACGGCATAACGGCAGTGCATTTGGAAGAATTCCTTAATCTTGTATTTAGGTATAAAGTCGATTTTCTTGTATATACACATTTAGCAATCGATACAGAAATGTTTCAAATCATTTGTTTAACATATTCAAGTTAATTAACCTTCTTTATCTTACTGAAGTTTACATAAAGCCATAACGGCATATCAGCAGTGCATTTGGAAGAATGCCGTGATCTTATATTTAGGTGTAAAGTCGATTTTCTTGTATATACACATTCAGCAATCGATACCGAAATGCTTCAAATCATTAGTTTAATGTGTTCAAGCTGATTAACCTTCTTTATCTTACTGAAGTTTACATAAGGCTATAACGGCATATCAGCAGTGCATTTGGAAGAATGCCGTAATCTTATATTTAGGTGTAAAGTCGATTTTCTTGTATATACACATTCAGCAATCGATACCGAAATGCTTCAAATCATTAGTTTAACGTGTTCAAGCTGATTAACCTTCTTTATCTTACTGAAGTTTACATAAGGCCATAAGGGCATATCAGAAGTGCATTTGGAAGAATTTCTTAATCTTGTATTTAGGTATAAAGTCGATTTTCTTGTATATACACATTAAGCAATCTATATCGAATTACCTCAAATCAATAGTCTAGCATATTTAAGTTAATTAAACTTCTTTATCTTACTGAAGTCATAACGGCATATCGGCAGTGCATTTGGAAGAATTACTTAATCTTGTATTTAGGTATAAAGTCGATTTCCTTGTATATACACATTTGGCAATCGATACCGAAATGCTTCAAATCAGAAGTTTAACATATTCAAGTTAATAAACCTTCTTTATCTTACTGAAGTTTACATAAAGCCATAACGACATAACGGCAGGGCATTTGGAAGAATTCCGTAATCTTGTATTAAGGTATAAAGTCGATTTTCTTGTATATACACATTTAGCAATCGATACCGAAATGCTTCAAATCATTAGTTTAACATATTCATGTTAATAAACCTTCTTTATCTTACTGAAGTTTACACAAAGCCATAACGGCAGTGCATTTAGAAGAATTCCGTAATCCGTAAGTTTACATAAAGCTATAACGGCATAACGGCAGTGCATTTGGAAGAACTCCTTAATCTTGTATTTAGGTGTAAAGTCGATTTTCTTGTATATACACATTCAGCAATCGATACCGAAATGCTTCAAATCATTAGTTTAACGTATTCAAGTTTATTAACCTTCTTTAGCGTACGGAAGTTGTTATAAAGCCATAACGGCATAACGGCAGTGTATCTGGATGAATTCCGTAATCTTATATTCAGGTATAAAGTCGATTTTCTTGTATATACACATTTAGCAATCGATACCGAAATGCTTCAAATCATTAGTATAACATATTCATGTTAATAAACCTTGTTTATCTTACTGAAGTTTACATAGAGATATAACGGCATAACGGCAGTGCATTTGGAAGAATTCCTTAATTTTGTATTTAGGTGTAAAGTCAATTTTCTTGTATATACATATTAAGCAATCGACATCGAATTGCCTCAAATAATTAGCTTAGCATATTTAAGTTAATTAATCTTCTTTATCTTACTGAAGTTTACATAAAGCCATAACGGCATATCGGCAGTGCATTTGGAAGAATTCCTTAATCTTATATTTAGGTAAAAAGTCGATTTTCTTGTATATACACATTTAGCAATCGTTACCGAAATGCTTCAAATCATTAGTTTAACATATTCAAGTTAATTAACCTTCTTTAGCGTACGGAAGTTGTTATAAAGCCATAACGGCATAACGGCAGTGTATCTGGATGAATTCCGTAATCTTGTATTTAGGTATAAAGTCGATTTCCTTGTATATACACATTTGGCAATCGATACCGAAATGCTTCAAATCAGAAGTTTAACATATTCAAGTTAATAAACCTTCTTTATCTTACTGAAGTTTACATAAAGCCATAAGTACATAACGGCAGGGCATTTGGAAGAATTCCGTAATCTTGTATTTAGGTAAATATAAAGTCGATTTTCTTGTATATACACATTTAGCAATCGATACCGAAATGCTTCAAATCATTAGTTTAACATATTCATATTAATAAACCTTGTTTATCTTACTGAAGTTTACATAAAGCCAAAACGGCATAACGGCAGTGCATTTGGAAGAATTCCTTAATCTTGTATATAGGTATAAAGTAAATTTTCTTGTATATACACATTAAACAATCGATACCGAAATGCTTCAAATCATTAGTTTAACATATTCATGTTAATAAACCTTCTCTATCTTACTGAAGTTTACATAGAGATATAACGGCATAACGGCAGTGCATTTGGAAGAATTCCTTATTTTGTATTTAGGTATAAAGTCGATTTTCTTGTATATACATATTAAGCAATCGACATCGAATTGCCTCAAATAATTAGCTTAGCATATTTAAGTTAATTAACCTTCTTTATCTTACTGAAGTTTACATAAAGCCATAACGGCACATCGGCAGTGCATTTGGAAGAATTTCTTAATCTTATATTTAGGTAAAAAGTCGATTTTCTTGTATATACATATTAAGCAATCGACATCGAATTGCCTCAAATAATTAGCTTAGCATATTTAAGTTAATTAACCTTCTTTATCTTACTGAAGTTTACATAAAGCCATAACGGCACATCGGCAGTGCATTTGGAAGAATTCCTTTATCTTATATTTAGGTAAAAAGTCGATTTTCTTGTATATACACATTTAGCAATCGTTACCGAAATGCTTCAAATCATTAGTTTAACATATTCAAGTTATTTAACCTTCTTTATCTTACTGAAGTTTACATAAAGCCTAAACGGCATAACGGCAGTGCATTTGGAAGTATTTACATTTCAGCTTCACAAATTATTGAATATTTAATAAGCACCGCACTTTACTTTTAGTTACCATACATCAATTCATCTTACGGGCACAGAGCCGGCTAAATTTGAATTTGCTGCTCCCTTTATACTTATTTACTCGATTATTTGATTTTTGTATTGAATTAGCGAAAAAGGCACCAACTAATATTGTTCATGTATGCATAGGTGAATATATATTTTTTTTTGTTTCATGTACATTCAAATATAATTTTTACTTATTTGTTTAGCAAAAATACACTTAATATTATTGTATATAGGTAAAGTGGAATCTTGAGATACAGAATTTTTTAGAAATACAGTTCAATAAACGCAATAGATCGGCTCACTCAGAAACATCTCATAACTTCGGTATTGTTTAATAATTTTAAAAATGCAAAGTTCACAAACAACGGTTTCAAATAGACGGTGCGGGCGCGTGTGTAGCGGCGAACGTGACTTCTCGAACTGTATAGAACAAAAAACGGCACAGCGTCACCTTCTCGTTGGTATAAGATGAAAAATGGAACAAAAACAGTTTGGTGTGGAGATGATCAATGATGCCCTGTTTTTTTTCCTAATTAACGCGTTGATGTGGAGAGTGTTGTATTCACTGGTCAGTGATGCCCGGCTTTTTTTCTAATAAACATGTCGATGTGGAAAATGTTGTATTCAGTGATGCCTTTTAATTGAATTAGTTCGGGCGACTGGAGCTCATCTCAACATCCTGCCCCCCCTAGGCGGGTACTAGCCTAGTAGACGCTGTAGTGCCTGTAACGTAGCTACAACGCCGCTCAGGCCGGTGGGGCGGTGAGGTTGTGGCCTTATTTGGCTGCGCGTGGAGGTCGTATTGCGGGGTCGCCAGGACCATCCCGCTTCTGGTTGCCGTGCCACACGGTTAGGCTGCGATCGTCGGGGGGCCGTACGGCGGCGGAGTACAGTTGGTGAGCCAGGATGTCCGGCGTTCCGGTGGAGTAACGTATGATGCGGTCTTTCACACAACCGGCACAAAGTATCAGATTCGCATTCAAGCCTGGCGTGTGACTGGGCCAAGCAGTTTAAACAATGGCCATGTGCCTGTGCCACCTTCTGGCGTTGTACGGGTAACATTCCCTTGAAAATAGAGCAATGATGCAGCCTATGAGAACGGCAACAGAGCGGACATCTGGTGCGTTGCGGTTTCGGAGGCGCCGGCGTCGGCGATGCGCGTGTTGAGCTACGTGCCACGGTTGGCGCCCTTGCTGCCGTGATGGTTCGGGGCGCTGCTACTGGAACAATTCCGGAGCGAGGCACAGTAACAGCCGACCGGAGAGTTGGCGTGGGGGTTACCGGTGTATCCATATCGATCTGTGGAAAGAGAAAATCGTAATGATTATAAGTTGATTGCCTGTAAGCGTGCATGAACAGGATGCCACGTGAGGGCGCATGACTAAATGATCGTCCGTCTATGGGGTTGCGATATATATGTAGGTCTACGTTGGTCTTACGGCTTGAAGCTTATTGTAATATTTTTTTTTTTGGTTTTCTTAATGATATTATTAATTTATTTTCTTTTTCCCGAACTTTCGGATCAGTTTAGGCAGGGTTATTACTTGCGTTTTCGTAAGTGGCGGCAGTTGGTAAGAAACATAATTTTACAAGCGGCCGGGTTAGCGTTCCGTTTTGCGTACGGAGATCAACCACCCGGATGTGACCGTCAGAACCGTAGTGAAGTTTCTCTATGCGGCCAAGCCGCCATTCTGTGGGGGAAGACAATCGTCGTGAATTAGGACACAATCTCCAAGCATTGGAGCCTGTTCTGGGATTTTCCATTTATACCTCTTGTGAAGGTCTTTTAAATACTCTTCTTTCCATCGTCGGCTAAAATTATGATGGAGAATTTTAATTCGTTCCCATCGGTTTAGTAAGGATGGCGACTCCATGCCTGGCTCAGGTGTGGCCAGAATGGGCGCTCCTTTAAGAAAATGCCCTGGGGTAAGGGCAGCAAAGTCGGAGGGGTCTTGCGAGAGTACAGCGAGAGGCCGTGAGTTGAGAACGGCTTCGATTCTGGTTAACAATGTCGTGAATTCTTCGTAATTGAATTTGAGGTTGCCAGCGAGCTTCTTGAAATGAGATTTAAAGCTCTTTACCGCTGATTCCCATAAACCACCCATATGAGGAGCGCTTGGGGGGATGAATTGCCAGTTTATACCTTGAGGGGCGTATTTTTGAACAATGTCAGGTGAGACTTGTTTCATGAACTCCACAAACTGTTTCTCGGTAGCTCTTTGGGCTCCAATAAATGTTTTGCCATTATCGCTCATGATTTTTGAAGGAAAACCACGTCTTGCGACGAAGCGAGCAAAGGCGGCAAGAAAAGCCTCCCTGGTCAGATTAGTACATAGCTCCAGGTGTACTGCTTTTGTTGTGAAACAGACAAAAACAGCCACATAGCTTTTCATGAGGGTAGGAGATCTTAGCATGGAAGCCTTTATCTGAAAAGGACCAACAAAATCTACACCTGTAGTGGTAAAAGGCGGAGCAAAGTTGCAGCGTTCCGGTGGAAGTGCTGCCATAATCTGTGTTCGCATTTTCTGTTTATGCATAGTGCAGATCTTGCACCTGAAAATGCATTTCTTGATTTGGGGCTTTAAACGTGGAATGTAATATTCCTGTCGTACCACATGCTGCATGAGACGGTTTTCGGCGTGTAACATTAATATGTGGATGTAATGTAGGAATAATGTGGCAAATGGAGATTTCTCAGGTATTATTATGGGGTGGCGCTCGTTGTATGTTAGGCTTGAATTGGCAAGCCGACCATTGGCCCGAAGCAGCCCTTTCGTGTCTAGGAACGGGGTTAGCACTAAGAGGGAGCTTTTTTTATCAATCGGCTTCGATTCTCTTAGTGATGCTATGTCGCGGCTGAAGTAGCGCGTTTGAGTTGATGCGATAAGAGCGACCTTTGCCTTTTGTAAGGCTTGGTGCGTCAATGTATCGCATTGGGGGTAAGTTGCTCCTTTCAGTTTATGTTTAAGTCGCTCTATGAACTGGAACATATAGGCGACGACTCTGAGGGCTCGGGGAACGATGAAAATCGTTCAAGGATGTCATTATCCTCCAATATTGTGTAGTAGGTGTTGATTTTTCGACTCTCGGGCGCAATTATGTTGCGCAGCGGCGATTGTGGCCAAGAATCGGAAGATTCTGTTAGCCATCGAGGGCCATTCCACCAGAGCGTGGTGGTGGCCAGGTGCAGGGGTTTGCACCCTCTTGTACCTAGATCGGCAGGATTGTCAGCACTGGCTACGTGTCGCCAAGTGGCTGCTCCTACTAGGTCAAGTATTTGAGACGTTCTGTTGGAAATATATGTTTTCCACGCATGTGGGGGTTTTTCCAACCAGGCTAGGACTATTTCGGAATCAGACCAGAGATATAGCTTGTATTTTGCCATGTCTAAGTGGGTCTGCACCATGGAAACTAGTTTTGCTAGTAGCAGGGCGCCGCATAGTTCAAGTCGTGGTAGACTTACCGTTTTTAGAGGCGCAACTTTTGCTTTTGCCACTAATAAGTGGCTTGTGGTTGCGGTATCGCTTTGTGTGCGCACATATATGGTGGCACAATATGCTTTTTCAGAGGCGTCACAGAAGCCGTGTAGTTCCACTTTGTATTCGGGAGAATAGTTTACCCACCGTGGAATTTGTATCTGCGAGATGTCGTTCAGATTACTCGCGAACTGGGACCACTTTTCTAGACGAAGTGGTTTTACTTGCTCGTCCCAGTCGGTACCATCTAGCCATAGTTCTTGTATCAGGATTTTGGCTTGTATCATAATTGGCGAAAGCCATCCTGCGGGGTCAAAAAGTTTTGCCACAGAAGAGAGAATTTGGCGTTTTGTAACGGCGGATAATGCGGATATGGACTCGGTCGTATAGGAGAACTGGTCCGATACCGCATTCCATTGGATGCCTAGAGTTTTTGTGGTACTTTCCTCTTCGAATATGAGGAATTTAGTATCCAACAAATTTTCTTTTGGTATGTCTTTTAATATATTTGGGTGATTTGCCGTAATCTTTTTTAGGGGAACCCTGCTGTGTTGAGGGCCTTTGTCACTTGTGATAAGGACTCGTATGCTTGTGAGAGGCTGTGGCTCCCAGACAGAATATCGTCTACATACGTTTGTGTTTTTAAGATTTTTGTTGCCAGAGGGAATTCTGACTTTGTGTCTTCTGCCAGTTCGTGGAGTGTACGAATGGCTAGATATGGGACACAGTTCACGCCAAAGGTAACTGTTTTTAACTTGAAGTCGCGAAGTGGACCATTGGGGGATTTTCGGAGAATAATGCGCTGAAAATCTTGATCGTCTTTATGTACGACTATTTGTCTATACATTTCTTCGACGTCCCCGTTGAATACGTATTTGAAACTACGCCAGTTTAGAATAAGCAGCATTAAATCAGGTTGGAGCGTGGGTCCCGTAAACAGGATATCGTTTAGGGAGTTCCCCGAGCTAGTGGTTCTTGAGGCATTGAAGACAACTCGAACTTTGGTTGTTTTTTTCTCAGGCTTTACTACTGCATGATGTGGCAAGTAGAAAGAGTAATATTTGCCTCTTATGATTTTTTCACATGGGCTTACTTCCTCCATGTGATTTAAATGAAGATATTCTTCCAAGACACCATCATAATCTTGTTTTAGCTCACCTTTTCTAAGTAGGTTTTTTTCCATACTTAGAAACTGCTGCATTGCAGAGGTGCGAGAGTGACCTAAGGCGAGTGTGTCTGGAAATTGTTGTTTTAGTGGTAGTCGGACGACATACCGACCATTAGCTGATCGAGTAGTTGTGGCTTTGTAAAAGTCTTCACAATACTGATCTTCTGGTGTTGTAATTGAAATGGAGGGGAGTTCTTCTAACTCCCAAAACTTTCTCAATTGTGAATTGAGGTACTCGTTTGAGATTTCCTCAACTTGAGTTGTCATTGCTGTGACTGGTTCCGCAACTAGTCCACTTAGGACCCATCCGAAAATGGTATTTTGCGCCAGTAGTGTTTTAGAAATTTTCTCAATACCCTCTAGTATAATTTGCGATATGAGATCGCTGCCTAATAGAAGGTCTATTTGAGCGGGGGTGTTGCAGTTGGGATCTGCTAGCTTTAGGTGTGTAACCTTGTGCCATTGCTTGCTACTTATGTGATAGCTTGGTAACATATTGGTTAGTTGCGGTAAGACTATTGCATCTGCTTGAATGCGCTTATCCGCTTGGGGGGAAATTAGGGTAATGGGACAGATTTTACTTGAGTTTTGTACTACTCGTCCGCCCATTCCCGTAATTTCAAAGTTGACTTGTTTTGTTGGCAGTTTTAGCCTATTTTGTGCCCTAGACGCTATGAAAGATCGTTGTGATCCTTGGTCTATTAGGGCTCTGAGCTTAAACAGTTCTCCTCGATGTTCGATGGAGACGACTGCTGTAGGTAGTAGTACCCTACTTTGATTTTCGCTGTGTAGCGTTTGAGTTTTTACAGCCTTTGAGCAGCAAGGGGTTTCTTGGCATATTTCGGAATTTTGAGATTCGGGAGTTGCGGTTGCAACTAAACCCGTGGCTCTTTTTGGGAAAGCGCTAGTTTGGCTTGTTTTGGAGATATTATTGAAGTGCAACATTGAGTGATGCCTTTTGTGCCAATATACGCAATTGAATTTGCTTTCGCAATTATTTAGATTGTGAGAATGGGACAAACAATTTGTGCAGAGTCTTTTTGATCTGACAAAGTTGTTCCTTTCATTAATATTCAATTTTTTAAACTTATCGCAAGATTTGAGTTTATGCCCTCCTGTGCATAGTTCGCATGACGTATGATTGTTTTGTTCGGAAGTGAATGATTGCGTTTTGAAAAAACTACGATTTAAATTGCTGTTGTTATTAGCTTGGGGTCGCATGAAGCTGCGATTTAGGTCATGTTGAACGTTTTTAGTTCTGACCATTTTTTTATCTACCCGTTCCGCGATTTCATATTGGGTAGTTAGGAAATCTTTCATCTGTTGCCACGTTGGGCACTTTCTTCGCGAAGAGAGCGATTGCTCCCACAAAAGCAACGATTTTTCTGGTAATGCCGCGGAGCATATGTTTACCAGTATGGGGTCCCAATTGTCAGTGGGAATATTTTGTGTCGTTAGAACCGACAAACAATTCGAAACAGTGGATTGAAGTTTTATGAATTCTTCACTTGTTTCTCTCTGAATTTTTGGTAAATTCATTAATATAGTCACTTGTTTGTCGACCAGTATTCTTTCATTCTCGTATCGTTCTTTTAAAGCTTCCCAAGCTAAATTGAAATTGTTGTCATTAAGAGCGAACTGTTTAACTATGACGCCTGCTTGACCTTTTGTTTTGTATCGGAGGTGATACAATTTTTGTGCATTAGATAACTTTGGGTGGTTTATGTAAACGGCGGTGAACATGTCCCGGAAGGACGGCCATTGTTCATAACCCCCATGAAAAATTTCTGTGTCACATGCTGGCACTTTGAGGTGAATACCTGAACTTGCCTCTTGGGCCTGTGTTTGTGGTAACTCTACTCTCAGTTGTGGATTTGGAGCGATTGACCTTGTTAATTTTAATTGATCAGAGATCATGGCTTTTGTCTCTTCATATTGGTCAAGACAATTTTCATATTTGGAGTAAGCCGAGGTTTTGAAATTTTCCGGAAGATCCGAATCATCCGTTTCTACAATGGCGTCATAGGCCGCTTGGAGACGTGTCCAAAAATTGTCAAGGTTTTGATTCTTGATTTCTAGTACCGATTCAGAATTATCTAGAATCGGCGAAGATGAGAATCGAGTGCAGTATCGTATTAAGCTGTCACTCTCTGATAAAAATTTAGCGTACGAAACGTCTTTACCCCGTTTTTGTTTTGTAGCACCTTGCTTCGAGCGTGTAGCTTCTGCCGGTGTACCTGGACTTTTTCATCCGAAATCATTTTTGGTATTTTTAGAAATTGTTGAGACTTAGATTCCTTTGAATCTGTGTTCATTTAGATGAAAAATGGTAATATATGTATCTATATACAATTTTCTGATTTAAAGCAAACGAATAAATTTAGAGAACCGTAAAACGCCTTCGCGGCGATAAGAGCTTTAATTTCTGTTGAAAGTAATAAAATACGCGTTTTTCAGATTTAGCGTTTAAGCGGTTGTATGTAGTTTGGTTTTAAACTTTATATATTATATATATGCGGACTTTTCTGACTGTCCCTGTTTGTGTACTCGTTAAAGCGGTCACTTTGAATAAACGTATGTACTATGTGAGCATGTACAGATTAGTACGTATGAAAATATTTATTTATTTATCTATGTATATATATATGTATATAATTGTATGTACGTATAGATTTCTAAAATTTTTAGTATAGATAATTAGGGTTTTCACAAGTCTCCTAAAGTTATAGGTTATAATGATTCGAAAACATTTCATTGAGAATTGTAAATGTGTGAACTCATTTTGGTATGAAACCCAACAAAAATTTTTTTTAAACCAGTGTAAAACTGTATAATTTTACGATTTTTCGATGCTTTACGACGGGTTGTGAGTACCCCAAATATATGTTATTATAAATTTTTATTTATATTTTGAGCTGTTAAATATATGTACTTGTAATGTATGGTAAGGTATGTATATAGAATAACTATGTATGTTTGATTTTATTTTGTGTATTTAGTCGGTATGTATACATCTGTGTATCTCTTTTTTTTTTTTTTTTTTGTGTTTTACACAACCGCTTTGAAATACTTTGAACTAGTATTGCCAATATGGGCTTCAAACATACATATGTATACATACATACATATATAAAGTGCTAAGATACTAGTAGGAATCGATACGACTCACTTTGGGGGGTGTAAATGTTTCCATATAGGGGTTGATGTCCTCCTCTTGTCTTCGCAGGTTGGGTCCGGTGTATTTGTTGTTTGATGTATTTAATTACTTTTATTATTTATTATTTTTTTTTTTCTTTCCCGCGCCCGTTTAGATTGAGTTTCTTTCCATTATGTGTTAGTTGCACGCCCGTTTGTTTTTTGATCGTATAGTATCAATATTTATTTCACATTAATATCGATAATTATTTTCCAACACCAATAATAGGTAAGGGGGCAGAAAACATTGGAGAAACTAGTCACATACAAAATCTTCACTGCTTTTGCTTTGTTGCTTTTTGTTGCTTTTTGTTATATTCTTTCACTTCACATTTACACCATTTTCATTTGCTTGGGAATTTATTAAAAAATGTTGTTGTAATCTGTATGCACTGTATATGTGACTGTTTATGTTTCCACTTCGTAAAATAAAAATTTGTTGCAATACGTTTTCGTTTTCTACGTATTTGTAAAAACTAATTGATTTTACAAGTGAACTGCTTTCGTTTGCCTTTGCAGAAAAATAAGTACACAAATTTATGTGGAAATCTGCTACACGCCGCGCTATCAACCGAATCACTTGTCGGTTTTTTTTTTTACGATTGCATAATATATGTGTATATGTGTTCACTTTGTCACTGCACCTTTCCGAAAACCTTTTTTTTTTTTTTTTTTTTACCGTTTTGGTTTTAATTTGTTTTACCGCACGCCACGAATTTCCCCTATTCACTTTCTTTTTTAAGGTTTTTATATTAATTTGTTTTACCGCACGCCAAGAATGTCCACTCTTCACTTTTGAACGTTTTTATTTTAATTTGTTTTACCGCACGCCAAGAATGTCCACTCTTCACTTTTGAACGTTTTTATTTTAATTTGTTTTACCGCACGCCAAGAATTTCCACTCTTCACTTTTGAACGTTTTTATTTTAATTTTCCGCCATAGTGCCGTTCTTTTTTTTCTCGAAGGACCATATTTACATTTCAGCTTCACAAATTATTGAATATTTAATAAGCACCGCACTTTACTTTTAGTTACCATACATCAATTCATCTTACGGGCACAGAGCCGGCTAAATTTGAATTTGCTGCTCCCTTTATACTTATTTACTCGATTATTTGATTTTTGTATTGAATTAGCGAAAAAGGCACCAACTAATATTGTTCATGTATGCATAGGTGAATATATATTTTTTTTTGTTTCATGTACATTCAAATATAATTTTTACTTATTTGTTTAGCAAAAATACACTTAATATTATTGTATATAGGTAAAGTGGAATCTTGAGATACAGAATTTTTTAGAAATACAGTTCAATAAACGCAATAGATCGGCTCACTCAGAAACATCTCATAACTTCGGTATTGTTTAATAATTTTAAAAATGCAAAGTTCACAAACAACGGTTTCAAATAGACGGTGCGGGCGCGTGTGTAGCGGCGAACGTGACTTCTCGAACTGTATAGAACAAAAAACGGCACAGCGTCACCTTCTCGTTGGTATAAGATGAAAAATGGAACAAAAACAGTTTGGTGTGGAGATGATCAATGATGCCCTGTTTTTTTTCCTAATTAACGCGTTGATGTGGAGAGTGTTGTATTCACTGGTCAGTGATGCCCGGTTTTTTTTCTAATAAACATGTCGATGTGGAAAGTGTTGTATTCAGTGATGCCCTTTAATTGAATTAGTTCGGGCGACTGGAGCTCATCTCAACAGGAAGAATTCCTTAATCTTGTATTTAGGTGTAAAGTAAATTTTCTTGTATATACACATTAAGCAATCGATACCGAAATGCTTCAAATCATTAGTTTAACATATTCAAGTTAATAAACCTTCTTTATCTTACTGATGTTTACATATAGACATAACGGCAGTGCATTTGGAAAAATTCTTTAATTTTGTATTTAGGTATAAAGTCGATTTTCTTGTATATACATATTAAGCAATCGACATCGAATTGCCCCAAATCATTAGTTTAACATATTCATGTTAATAAATCTTCTTTATCTTACTGAAGTTTACATAAAGCCATAACGGCATAACGGCAGTGCATTTGGAAGAATTCCTTAATCTCGTATTTAGGTACAAAGTCGATTTTCTTGTATATACACACTTAGCAATCGATACAGAAATGTTTCAAATCATTAGTTTAACATATTCAAGTTAATTAACCTTCTTTATCTTACTGAAATTTACATAAGGCCATAACGGCATATCAGCAGTGCATTTGGAAGAATTCCTTAATCTTATATTTAGATAAAAAGTCGATTTTCTTGTACATACACATTTAGCAATCGTTACCGAAATGCTTAAAATCATTAGTTTAACATATTCAAGTTTATTAACCTTCTTTATCTTACTGAAGTTTACATAAAGCCATAACGGCATATCAGCAGTGCATTTGGAAGAATGCCGTAATCTTATATTTAGGTGTAAAGTCGATTTTCTTGTATATACACATTCAGCAATCGATACCGAAATGCTTCAATTCATTAGTTTAACGTGTTCAAGCTGATTAACCTTCTTTATCTTACTGAAGTTTACATAAGGCCATAACGGCATATCAGAAGTGCATTTGGAAGAATTTCTTAATCTTGTATTTAGGTATAAAGTCGATTTTCTTGTATATACATATTAAGCAATCGACATCGAATTGCCTCAAATCATTAGCTTAGCATATTTAAGTTAATTAACCTTCTTTATCTTACTGAAGTTTACATAAAGCCATAACGGCACAGCGGCAGTGCATTTGGAAGAATTCCTTAATCTTATATTTAGGTATAAAGTCGATTTTCTTGTATATACACACTAAGCAATCGATATCGAATTGCCTCAAATCATTAGTTTAACATATTCAAGTTATTTAACCTTCTTTATCTTACTGAAGTTTACATAAAGCCAAAACGGCATAACGGCAGTGCATTTGGAAGAACTCCGTAATCTTAAATTTAGGTATAAAGTAAATTTTCTTGTATATATACATATAGCAATCGTTACCGAAATGCTTCAAATCATTAGTTTAACATATTCAAGTTAATTAACCTCCTTTATCTTACTGAAGTTTACATAAAGCTATAACGGCATAACGGCAGTGCATTTGGAAGAATTCCTTAATCTTGTATTTAGGTATTAAGTCGATTTTCTTGTATATACACATTTAGCAATCGATACAGAAATGTTTCAAATCATTAGTTTAACATATTCAAGTTAATTAACCTTCTTTATCTTACTGAAATTTACATAAGGCCATAACGGCATATCAGCAGTGCATTTAGAAGAATTACTTACTCTTATATTTAGGTAAAAAGTCGATTTTCTTGTACATACACATTTAGCAATCGTTACCGAAATGCTTCAAATCATTAGTTTAACATATTCATGTTGATAAAACTTCTTTATTTTACTGAAGATTACATAAAGCCAAAACGGCATAACGGCAGTGCATTTGGAAGAATTCCTTAATCTTGTATTTAGGTATAAAGTAAATTTTCTTGTATATACACATTAAGCAATCGATACCGAAATGCTTCAAATCATTAGTTTAACATATTCAAGTTAATTAACCTTCTTTAGCGTACGGAAGTTGTTATAAAGCCAAAACGGCATAACGGCAGTGTATCTGGATGAATTCCGTAATCTTATATTTAGGTATAAAGTCGATTTTCTTGTATATACACATTTAGCAATCGATACCGAAATGCTTCAAATCATTAGTTTAACATATTCATGTTGATAAAACTTCTTTATTTTACTGAAGTTTACATAAAGCCAAAACGGCATAACGGCAGTGCATTTGGAAGAATTCCTTAATCTTGTATTTAGGTATAAAGTAAATTTTCTTGTATATACACATTAAGCAATCGATACCGAAATGCTTCAAATCATTAGTTTAACATATTCAAGTTAATTAACCTTCTTTAGCGTACGGAAGTTGTTATAAAGCCATAACGGCATAACGGCAGTGTATCTGGATGAATTTCTTAATCTTATATTCAGGTATAAAGTCGATTTTCTTGTATATACATATTTAGCAATCGTTACCGAAATGCTTCAAATCATTAGTTTAACGTATTCAAGTTGATTAACCTTCTTTAGCGTACGGAAGTTGTTATAAAGCCATAACGGCATAACGGCAGTGTATCTGGATGAATTCCGTAATCTTATATTTAGGTAAAAAGTCGATTTTCTTGTACATACACATTTAGCAATCGTTACCGAAATGCTTCAAATCATTAGTTTAACATATTCATGTTGATAAAACTTCTTTATTTTACTGAAGTTTACATAAAGCCAAAACGGCATAACGGCAGTGCATTTGGAAGAATTCCTTAATCTTGTATTTAGGTATAAAGTAAATTTTCTTGTATATACACATTAAGCAATCGATACCGAAATGCTTCAAATCATTAGTTTAACATATTCAAGTTAATTAACCTTCTTTAGCGTACGGAAGTTGTTATAAAGCCAAAACGGCATAACGGCAGTGTATCTGGATGAATTCCGTAATCTTATATTTAGGTATAAAGTCGATTTTCTTGTATATACACATTTAGCAATCGATACCGAAATGCTTCAAATCATTAGTTTAACATATTTATGTTGATAAAACTTCTTTATTTTACTGAAGTTTACATAAAGCCAAAACGGCATAACGGCAGTGCATTTGGAAGAATTCCTTAATCTTGTATTTAGGTATAAAGTAAATTTTCTTGTATATACACATTAAGCAATCGATACCGAAATGCTTCAAATCATTAGTTTAACATATTCAAGTTAATTAACCTTCTTTAGCGTACGGAAGTTGTTATAAAGCCATAACGGCATAACGGCAGTGTATCTGGATGAATTTCTTAATCTTATATTCAGGTATAAAGTCGATTTTCTTGTATATACATATTTAGCAATCGTTACCGAAATGCTTCAAATCATTAGTTTAACATATTCAAGTTAATTAACCTTCTTTAGCGTACGGAAGTTGTTATAAAGCCATAACGGCATAACGGCAGTGTATCTGGATGAATTTCTTAATCTTTTATTCAGGTATAAAGTCGATTTTCTTGTATATACATATTTAGCAATCGTTACCGAAATGCTTCAAATCATTAGTTTAACATATTCAAGTTAATTAATCTTCTTTATCTTACTGAAGTTTACATAAAGCCATAACGGCATAACGGCAGTGCATTTGGAA
This sequence comes from Bactrocera zonata, assembly GCA_037783105.1. Taxonomy (NCBI): domain Eukaryota; kingdom Metazoa; phylum Arthropoda; class Insecta; order Diptera; family Tephritidae; genus Bactrocera; species Bactrocera zonata. The sequence continues at coordinate 47,699 of JBAWJQ010006532.1, forward strand.
GAATTCCCTAATTTTGTGTTTAGGTATAAAGTCGATTTTCTTGTATATATATATTAAGCAATCGACATCGAATTGCCTTAAATAATTAGCTTAGCATATTTAAGTTAATTAACTTTCTTTATCTTACTGAAGTTTACATAAAGCTATAACGGCATAACGGCAGTGCATTTGGAAGAACTCCTTAATCTTGTATTTAGGTGTAAAGTCGATTTTCTTGTATATACACATTCAGCAATCGATACCGAAATGCTTCAAATCATTAGTTTAACGTATTCAAGTTGATTAACCTTCTTTAGCGTACGGAAGTTGTTATAAAGCCATAACGGCATAACGGCAGTGTATCTGGATGAATTCCGTAATCTTATATTCAGGTATAAAGTCGATTTTCTTGTATATACACATTAAGCAATCCATACCGAAATGCTTCAAATCATTAGTTTAACATATTCATGTTAATAAACCTTGTTTATCTTACTGAAGTTTACATACAGATATAACGGCATAACGGCAGTGCATTTGGAAGAATTCCTTAATCTTATATTTAGGTAAAAAGTCGATTTTCTTGTATATACACATTTAGCAATCGTTAGCGAAATGCTTCAAATCATTAGTTTAACATATTCAAGTTAATTAACCTTCTTTAGCGTACGGAAGTTGTTATAAAGCCATAACGGCATAACGGCAGTGTATCTGGATGAATTCCGTAATCTTGTATTTAGGTATAAAGTCGATTTCCTTGTATATACACATTTGGCAATCGATAACGAAATGCTTCAAATCAGAAGTTTAACATATTCAAGTTAATAAACCTTCTTTATCTTACTGAAGTTTACATAAAGCCATAAGTACATAACGGCAGGGCATTTGGAAGAATTCCGTAATCTTGTATTTAGGTATAAAGTCGATTTTCTTGTATATACCAATTTAGCAATCGATACCGAAATGCTTCAAATCATTAGTTTAACATATTCATGTTAATAAACCTTGTTTATCTTACTGAAGTTTACATACAGATATAACGGCATAACGGCAGTGCATTTGGAAGAATTCCTTAATTTTGTATTTAGGTATAAAGTCGATTTTCTTGTATATACATATTAAGCAATCGACATCGAATTGCCTCAAATAATTAGCTTAGCATATTTAAGTAAATTAACCTTCTTTATCTTACTGAAGTTTACATAAAGCCATAACGGCACATCGGCAGTGCATTTGGAAGAATTTCTTAATCTTATATGTAGGTAAAAAGTCGATTTTCTTGTATATACATATTAAGCAATCGACATCGAATTGCCTCAAATAATTAGCTTAGCATATTTAAGTTAATTAACCTTCTTTATCTTACTGAAGTTTACATAAAGCCATAACGGCACATCGGCAGTGCATTTGGAAGAATTCCTTTATCTTATATTTAGGTAAAAAGTCGATTTTCTTGTATATACACATTTAGCAATCGTTACCGAAATGCTTCAAATCATTAGTTTAACATATTCAAGTTGTTTAACCTTCTTTATCTTACTGAAGTTTACATAAAGCCTAAACGGCATAACGGCAGTGCATTTGGAAGAATTCCTTAATCTTGTATTTAGGTGTAAAGTAAATTTTCTTGTATATACACATTAAGCAATCGATACCGAAATGCTTCAAATCATTAGTTTAACATATTCAAGTTAATAAACCTTCTTTATCTTACTGATGTTTACATATAGACATAACGGCAAAGCATTTGGAAAAATTCTTTAATTTTTATTTAGGTATAAAGTCGATTTTCTTGTATATACATATTAAGCAATCGACATCGAATTGCCCCAAATCATTAGTTTAACATATTCATGTTAATAAACCTTCTTTATCTTACTGAAGTTTACATAAAGCCATAACGGCATAACGGCAGTGCATTTGGAAGAATTCCTTAATCTTGTATTTAGGTACAAAGTCGATTTTCTTGTATATACACATTTAGCAATCGATATCGAAATGATTCAAATAACTGGTTTAACATATTTAAGTTAATTAACTTTCTTTATCTTACTGAAATTTACATAAGGCCATAACGGCATATCAGCAGTGCATTTGGAAGAATTCCTTAATCTTGTATATAGGTATAAAGTAAATTTTCTTGTATATACACATTAGACAATCGATACCGAAATGCTTCAAATCATTAGTTTAACATATTCATGTTAATAAACCTTCTCTATCTTACTGAAGTTTACATAGAGATATAACGGCATAACGGCAGTGCATTTGGAAGAATTCCTTATTTTGTATTTAGGTATAAAGTCGATTTTCTTGTATATACATATTAAGCAATCGACATCGAATTGCCTCAAATAATTAGCTTAGCATATTTAAGTTAATTAACCTTCTTTATCTTACTGAAGTTTACATAAAGCCTAAACGGCATAACGGCAGTGCATTTGGAAGAATTCCTTAATCTTGTATTTAGGTGTAAAGTAAATTTTCTTGTATATACACATTAAGCAATCGATACCGAAATGCTTCAAATCATTAGTTTAACATATTCAAGTTAATAAACCTTCTTTATCTTACTGATGTTTACATATAGACATAACGGCAAAGCATTTGGAAAAATTCTTTAATTTTTATTTAGGTATAAAGTCGATTTTCTTGTATATACATATTAAGCAATCGACATCGAATTGCCCCAAATCATTAGTTTAACATATTCATGTTAATAAACCTTCTTTATCTTACTGAAGTTTACATAAAGCCATAACGGCATAACGGCAGGGCATTTGGAAGAATTCCGTAATCTTGTATTTAGGTAAATATAAAGTCGATTTTCTTGTATATACACATTTAGCAATCGATACCGAAATGCTTCAAATCATTAGTTTAACATATTCATATTAATAAACCTTGTTTATCTTACTGAAGTTTACATAAAGCCAAAACGGCATAACGGCAGTGCATTTGGAAGAATTCCTTAATCTTGTATATAGGTATAAAGTAAATTTTCTTGTATATACACATTAAACAATCGATACCGAAATGCTTCAAATCATTAGTTTAACATATTCATGTTAATAAACCTTCTCTATCTTACTGAAGTTTACATAGAGATATAACGGCATAACGGCAGTGCATTTGGAAGAATTCCTTATTTTGTATTTAGGTATAAAGTCGATTTTCTTGTATATACATATTAAGCAATCGACATCGAATTGCCTCAAATAATTAGCTTAGCATATTTAAGTTAATTAACCTTCTTTATCTTACTGAAGTTTACATAAAGCCATAACGGCACATCGGCAGTGCATTTGGAAGAATTTCTTAATCTTATATTTAGGTAAAAAGTCGATTTTCTTGTATATACATATTAAGCAATCGACATCGAATTGCCTCAAATAATTAGCTTAGCATATTTAAGTTAATTAACCTTCTTTATCTTACTGAAGTTTACATAAAGCCATAACGGCACATCGGCAGTGCATTTGGAAGAATTCCTTTATCTTATATTTAGGTAAAAAGTCGATTTTCTTGTATATACACATTTAGCAATCGTTACCGAAATGCTTCAAATCATTAGTTTAACATATTCAAGTTATTTAACCTTCTTTATCTTACTGAAGTTTACATAAAGCCTAAACGGCATAACGGCAGTGCATTTGGAAGTATTTACATTTCAGCTTCACAAATTATTGAATATTTAATAAGCACCGCACTTTACTTTTAGTTACCATACATCAATTCATCTTACGGGCACAGAGCCGGCTAAATTTGAATTTGCTGCTCCCTTTATACTTATTTACTCGATTATTTGATTTTTGTATTGAATTAGCGAAAAAGGCACCAACTAATATTGTTCATGTATGCATAGGTGAATATATATTTTTTTTTGTTTCATGTACATTCAAATATAATTTTTACTTATTTGTTTAGCAAAAATACACTTAATATTATTGTATATAGGTAAAGTGGAATCTTGAGATACAGAATTTTTTAGAAATACAGTTCAATAAACGCAATAGATCGGCTCACTCAGAAACATCTCATAACTTCGGTATTGTTTAATAATTTTAAAAATGCAAAGTTCACAAACAACGGTTTCAAATAGACGGTGCGGGCGCGTGTGTAGCGGCGAACGTGACTTCTCGAACTGTATAGAACAAAAAACGGCACAGCGTCACCTTCTCGTTGGTATAAGATGAAAAATGGAACAAAAACAGTTTGGTGTGGAGATGATCAATGATGCCCTGTTTTTTTTCCTAATTAACGCGTTGATGTGGAGAGTGTTGTATTCACTGGTCAGTGATGCCCGGCTTTTTTTCTAATAAACATGTCGATGTGGAAAATGTTGTATTCAGTGATGCCTTTTAATTGAATTAGTTCGGGCGACTGGAGCTCATCTCAACATCCTGCCCCCCCTAGGCGGGTACTAGCCTAGTAGACGCTGTAGTGCCTGTAACGTAGCTACAACGCCGCTCAGGCCGGTGGGGCGGTGAGGTTGTGGCCTTATTTGGCTGCGCGTGGAGGTCGTATTGCGGGGTCGCCAGGACCATCCCGCTTCTGGTTGCCGTGCCACACGGTTAGGCTGCGATCGTCGGGGGGCCGTACGGCGGCGGAGTACAGTTGGTGAGCCAGGATGTCCGGCGTTCCGGTGGAGTAACGTATGATGCGGTCTTTCACACAACCGGCACAAAGTATCAGATTCGCATTCAAGCCTGGCGTGTGACTGGGCCAAGCAGTTTAAACAATGGCCATGTGCCTGTGCCACCTTCTGGCGTTGTACGGGTAACATTCCCTTGAAAATAGAGCAATGATGCAGCCTATGAGAACGGCAACAGAGCGGACATCTGGTGCGTTGCGGTTTCGGAGGCGCCGGCGTCGGCGATGCGCGTGTTGAGCTACGTGCCACGGTTGGCGCCCTTGCTGCCGTGATGGTTCGGGGCGCTGCTACTGGAACAATTCCGGAGCGAGGCACAGTAACAGCCGACCGGAGAGTTGGCGTGGGGGTTACCGGTGTATCCATATCGATCTGTGGAAAGAGAAAATCGTAATGATTATAAGTTGATTGCCTGTAAGCGTGCATGAACAGGATGCCACGTGAGGGCGCATGACTAAATGATCGTCCGTCTATGGGGTTGCGATATATATGTAGGTCTACGTTGGTCTTACGGCTTGAAGCTTATTGTAATATTTTTTTTTTTGGTTTTCTTAATGATATTATTAATTTATTTTCTTTTTCCCGAACTTTCGGATCAGTTTAGGCAGGGTTATTACTTGCGTTTTCGTAAGTGGCGGCAGTTGGTAAGAAACATAATTTTACAAGCGGCCGGGTTAGCGTTCCGTTTTGCGTACGGAGATCAACCACCCGGATGTGACCGTCAGAACCGTAGTGAAGTTTCTCTATGCGGCCAAGCCGCCATTCTGTGGGGGGAAGACAATCGTCGTGAATTAGGACACAATCTCCAAGCATTGGAGCCTGTTCTGGGATTTTCCATTTATACCTCTTGTGAAGGTCTTTTAAATACTCTTCTTTCCATCGTCGGCTAAAATTATGATGGAGAATTTTAATTCGTTCCCATCGGTTTAGTAAGGATGGCGACTCCATGCCTGGCTCAGGTGTGGCCAGAATGGGCGCTCCTTTAAGAAAATGCCCTGGGGTAAGGGCAGCAAAGTCGGAGGGGTCTTGCGAGAGTACAGCGAGAGGCCGTGAGTTGAGAACGGCTTCGATTCTGGTTAACAATGTCGTGAATTCTTCGTAATTGAATTTGAGGTTGCCAGCGAGCTTCTTGAAATGAGATTTAAAGCTCTTTACCGCTGATTCCCATAAACCACCCATATGAGGAGCGCTTGGGGGGATGAATTGCCAGTTTATACCTTGAGGGGCGTATTTTTGAACAATGTCAGGTGAGACTTGTTTCATGAACTCCACAAACTGTTTCTCGGTAGCTCTTTGGGCTCCAATAAATGTTTTGCCATTATCGCTCATGATTTTTGAAGGAAAACCACGTCTTGCGACGAAGCGAGCAAAGGCGGCAAGAAAAGCCTCCTGGTCAGATTAGTACATAGCTCCAGGTGTACTGCTTTTGTTGTGAAACAGACAAAAACAGCCACATAGCTTTTCATGAGGGTAGGAGATCTTAGCATGGAAGCCTTTATCTGAAAAGGACCAACAAAATCTACACCTGTAGTGGTAAAAGGCGGAGCAAAGTTGCAGCGTTCCGGTGGAAGTGCTGCCATAATCTGTGTTCGCATTTTCTGTTTATGCATAGTGCAGATCTTGCACCTGAAAATGCATTTCTTGATTTGGGGCTTCAAACGTGGAATGTAATATTCCTGTCGTACCACATGCTGCATGAGACGGTTTTCGGCGTGTAACATTAATATGTGGATGTAATGTAGGAATAATGTGGCAAATGGAGATTTCTCAGGTATTATTATGGGGTGGCGCTCGTTGTATGTTAGGCTTGAATTGGCAAGCCGACCATTGGCCCGAAGCAGCCCTTTCGTGTCTAGGAACGGGGTTAGCACTAAGAGGGAGCTTTTTTTATCAATCGGCTTCGATTCTCTTAGTGATGCTATGTCGCGGCTGAAGTAGCGCGTTTGAGTTGATGCGATAAGAGCGACCTTTGCCTTTTGTAAGGCTTGGTGCGTCAATGTATCGCATTGGGGGTAAGTTGCTCCTTTCAGTTTATGTTTAAGTCGCTCTATGAACTGGAACATATAGGCGACGACTCTGAGGGCTCGGGGAACGATGAAAATCGTTCAAGGATGTCATTATCCTCCAATATTGTGTAGTAGGTGTTGATTTTTCGACTCTCGGGCGCAATTATGTTGCGCAGCGGCGATTGTGGCCAAGAATCGGAAGATTCTGTTAGCCATCGAGGGCCATTCCACCAGAGCGTGGTGGTGGCCAGGTGCAGGGGTTTGCACCCTCTTGTACCTAGATCGGCAGGATTGTCAGCACTGGCTACGTGTCGCCAAGTGGCTGCTCCTACTAGGTCAAGTATTTGAGACGTTCTGTTGGAAATATATGTTTTCCACGCATGTGGGGGTTTTTCCAACCAGGCTAGGACTATTTCGGAATCAGACCAGAGATATAGCTTGTATTTTGCCATGTCTAAGTGGGTCTGCACCATGGAAACTAGTTTTGCTAGTAGCAGGGCGCCGCATAGTTCAAGTCGTGGTAGACTTACCGTTTTTAGAGGCGCAACTTTTGCTTTTGCCACTAATAAGTGGCTTGTGGTTGCAGTATCGCTTTGTGTGCGCACATATATGGTGGCACAATATGCTTTTTCAGAGGCGTCACAGAAGCCGTGTAGTTCCACTTTGTATTCGGGAGAATAGTTTACCCACCGTGGAATTTGTATCTGCGAGATGTCGTTCAGATTACTCGCGAACTGGGACCACTTTTCTAGACGAAGTGGTTTTACTTGCTCGTCCCAGTCGGTACCATCTAGCCATAGTTCTTGTATCAGGATTTTGGCTTGTATCATAATTGGCGAAAGCCATCCTGCGGGGTCAAAAAGTTTTGCCACAGAAGAGAGAATTTGGCGTTTTGTAACGGCGGATAATGCGGATATGGACTCGGTCGTATAGGAGAACTGGTCCGATACCGCATTCCATTGGATGCCTAGAGTTTTTGTGGTACTTTCCTCTTCGAATATGAGGAATTTAGTATCCAACAAATTTTCTTTTGGTATGTCTTTTAATATATTTGGGTGATTTGCCGTAATCTTTTTTAGGGGAACCCTGCTGTGTTGAGGGCCTTTGTCACTTGTGATAAGGACTCGTATGCTTGTGAGAGGCTGTGGCTCCCAGACAGAATATCGTCTACATACGTTTGTGTTTTTAAGATTTTTGTTGCCAGAGGGAATTCTGACTTTGTGTCTTCTGCCAGTTCGTGGAGTGTACGAATGGCTAGATATGGGACACAGTTCACGCCAAAGGTAACTGTTTTTAACTTGAAGTCGCGAAGTGGACCATTGGGGGATTTTCGGAGAATAATGCGCTGAAAATCTTGATCGTCTTTATGTACGACTATTTGTCTATACATTTCTTCGACGTCCCCGTTGAATACGTATTTGAAACTACGCCAGTTTAGAATAAGCAGCATTAAATCAGGTTGGAGCGTGGGTCCCGTAAACAGGATATCGTTTAGGGAGTTCCCCGAGCTAGTGGTTCTTGAGGCATTGAAGACAACTCGAACTTTGGTTGTTTTTTTCTCAGGCTTTACTACTGCATGATGTGGCAAGTAGAAAGAGTAATATTTGCCTCTTATGATTTTTTCACATGGGCTTACTTCCTCCATGTGATTTAAATGAAGATATTCTTCCAAGACACCATCATAATCTTGTTTTAGCTCACCTTTTCTAAGTAGGTTTTTTTCCATACTTAGAAACTGCTGCATTGCAGAGGTGCGAGAGTGACCTAAGGCGAGTGTGTCTGGAAATTGTTGTTTTAGTGGTAGTCGGACGACATACCGACCATTAGCTGATCGAGTAGTTGTGGCTTTGTAAAAGTCTTCACAATACTGATCTTCTGGTGTTGTAATTGAAATGGAGGGGAGTTCTTCTAACTCCCAAAACTTTCTCAATTGTGAATTGAGGTACTCGTTTGAGATTTCCTCAACTTGAGTTGTCATTGCTGTGACTGGTTCCGCAACTAGTCCACTTAGGACCCATCCGAAAATGGTATTTTGCGCCAGTAGTGTTTTAGAAATTTTCTCAATACCCTCTAGTATAATTTGCGATATGAGATCGCTGCCTAATAGAAGGTCTATTTGAGCGGGGGTGTTGCAGTTGGGATCTGCTAGCTTTAGGTGTGTAACCTTGTGCCATTGCTTGCTACTTATGTGATAGCTTGGTAACATATTGGTTAGTTGCGGTAAGACTATTGCATCTGCTTGAATGCGCTTATCCGCTTGGGGGGAAATTAGGGTAATGGGACAGATTTTACTTGAGTTTTGTACTACTCGTCCGCCCATTCCCGTAATTTCAAAGTTGACTTGTTTTGTTGGCAGTTTTAGCCTATTTTGTGCCCTAGACGCTATGAAAGATCGTTGTGATCCTTGGTCTATTAGGGCTCTGAGCTTAAACAGTTCTCCTCGATGTTCGATGGAGACGACTGCTGTAGGTAGTAGTACCCTACTTTGATTTTCGCTGTGTAGCGTTTGAGTTTTTACAGCCTTTGAGCAGCAAGGGGTTTCTTGGCATATTTCGGAATTTTGAGATTCGGGAGTTGCGGTTGCAACTAAACCCGTGGCTCTTTTTGGGAAAGCGCTAGTTTGGCTTGTTTTGGAGATATTATTGAAGTGCAACATTGAGTGATGCCTTTTGTGCCAATATACGCAATTGAATTTGCTTTCGCAATTATTTAGATTGTGAGAATGGGACAAACAATTTGTGCAGAGTCTTTTTGATCTGACAAAGTTGTTCCTTTCATTAATATTCAATTTTTTAAACTTATCGCAAGATTTGAGTTTATGCCCTCCTGTGCATAGTTCGCATGACGTATGATTGTTTTGTTCGGAAGTGAATGATTGCGTTTTGAAAAAACTACGATTTAAATTGCTGTTGTTATTAGCTTGGGGTCGCATGAAGCTGCGATTTAGGTCATGTTGAACGTTTTTAGTTCTGACCATTTTTTTATCTACCCGTTCCGCGATTTCATATTGGGTAGTTAGGAAATCTTTCATCTGTTGCCACGTTGGGCACTTTCTTCGCGAAGAGAGCGATTGCTCCCACAAAAGCAACGATTTTTCTGGTAATGCCGCGGAGCATATGTTTACCAGTATGGGGTCCCAATTGTCAGTGGGAATATTTTGTGTCGTTAGAACCGACAAACAATTCGAAACAGTGGATTGAAGTTTTATGAATTCTTCACTTGTTTCTCTCTGAATTTTTGGTAAATTCATTAATATGGTCACTTGTTTGTCGACCAGTATTCTTTCATTCTCGTATCGTTCTTTTAAAGCTTCCCAAGCTAAATTGAAATTGTTGTCATTAAGAGCGAACTGTTTAACTATGACGCCTGCTTGACCTTTTGTTTTGTATCGGAGGTGATACAATTTTTGTGCATTAGATAACTTTGGGTGGTTTATGTAAACGGCGGTGAACATGTCCCGGAAGGACGGCCATTGTTCATAACCCCCATGAAAAATTTCTGTGTCACATGCTGGCACTTTGAGGTGAATACCTGAACTTGCCTCTTGGGCCTGTGTTTGTGGTAACTCTACTCTCAGTTGTGGATTTGGAGCGATTGACCTTGTTAATTTTAATTGATCAGAGATCATGGCTTTTGTCTCTTCATATTGGTCAAGACAATTTTCATATTTGGAGTAAGCCGAGGTTTTGAAATTTTCCGGAAGATCCGAATCATCCGTTTCTACAATGGCGTCATAGGCCGCTTGGAGACGTGTCCAAAAATTGTCAAGGTTTTGATTCTTGATTTCTAGTACCGATTCAGAATTATCTAGAATCGGCGAAGATGAGAATCGAGTGCAGTATCGTATTAAGCTGTCACTCTCTGATAAAAATTTAGCGTACGAAACGTCTTTACCCCGTTTTTGTTTTGTAGCACCTTGCTTCGAGCGTGTAGCTTCTGCCGGTGTACCTGGACTTTTTTCATCCGAAATCATTTTTGGTATTTTTAGAAATTGTTGAGACTTAGATTCCTTTGAATCTGTGTTCATTTAGATGAAAAATGGTAATATATGTATCTATATACAATTTTCTGATTTAAAGCAAACGAATAAATTTAGAGAACCGTAAAACGCCTTCGCGGCGATAAGAGCTTTAATTTCTGTTGAAAGTAATAAAATACGCGTTTTTCAGATTTAGCGTTTAAGCGGTTGTATGTAGTTTGGTTTTAAACTTTATATATTATATATATGCGGACTTTTCTGACTGTCCCTGTTTGTGTACTCGTTAAAGCGGTCACTTTGAATAAACGTATGTACTATGTGAGCATGTACAGATTAGTACGTATGAAAATATTTATTTATTTATCTATGTATATATATATGTATATAATTGTATGTACGTATAGATTTCTAAAATTTTTAGTATAGATAATTAGGGTTTTCACAAGTCTCCTAAAGTTATAGGTTATAATGATTCGAAAACATTTCATTGAGAATTGTAAATGTGTGAACTCATTTTGGTATGAAACCCAACAAAAATTTTTTTTTTAAACCAGTGTAAAACTGTATAATTTTACGATTTTTCGATGCTTTACGACGGGTTGTGAGTACCCCAAATATATGTTATTATAAATTTTTATTTATATTTTGAGCTGTTAAATATATGTACTTGTAATATATGGTAAGATATGTATATAGAATAACTATGTATGTTTGATTTTATTTTGTGTATTTAGTCGGTATGTATACATCTGTGTATCTCTTTTTTTTTTTTTTTGTGTGTTTTACACAACCGCTTTGAAATAATTTGAACTAGTATTGCCAATATGGGCTTCAAACATACATATACATACATACATATATAAAGTGCTAAGATACTAGTAGGAATCGATACGACTCACTTTGGGGGGTGTAAATGTTTCCATATAGGGGTTGATGTCCTCCTCTTCTCTTTGCAGGTTGGGTCCGGTGTATTTGTTGTTTGATGTATTTAATTACTTTTATTATTTATTTTTATTTTATTTTATTTTTTTTTCTTTCCCGCGCCCTTTTAGATTTAGTTTCTTTCCATTATATGTTAGTTGCACGCCCGTTTGTTTTTTGATCGTATAGTATCAATATTTATTTCACATTAATATCGATAATTATTTTCCAACACCAATAATAGGTAAGGGGGCAGAAAACATTGGAGAAACTAGTCACATACAAAATCTTCACTGCTTTTGCTTTGTTGCTTTTTGTTATATTCTTTCACTTCGCATTTACACCATTTTCATTTGCTTGGGAATTTATTAAAAAATGTTGTTGTAATCTGTATGCACTGTATATGTGACTGTTTATGTTTCCACTTCGTAAAATAAAAATTTGTTGCAATACGTTTTCGTTTTCTACGTATTTGTAAAAACTAATTGATTTTACAAGTGAACTGCTTTCGTTTGCCTTTGCAGAAAAATAAGTACACAAATTTATGTGGAAATCTGCTACACGCCGCGCTATCAACAGAATCACTTCTCGGTTTTTTTTTTTTACGATTGCATAATATATGTGTATATGTGTTCACTTTGTCACTGCACCTTTCCGAAAATCTTTTTTTTTTTTTTTTTTTTTACCGTTTTGGTTTTAATTTGTTTTACCGCACGCCACGAATTTCCCCTATTCACTTTCTTTTTAAGGTTTTTATATTAATTTGTTTTACCGCACGCCAAGAATGTCCACTCTTCACTTTTGAACGTTTTTATTTTAATTTGTTTTACCGCACGCCAAGAATGTCCACTCTTCACTTTTGAACGTTTTTATTTTAATTTGTTTTACCGCACGCCAAGAATTTCCACTCTTCACTTTTGAACGTTTTTATTTTAATTTTCCGCCATAGTGCCGTTCTTTTTTTTCTCGAAGGACCATATTTACATTTCAGCTTCACAAATTATTGAATATTTAATAAGCACCGCACTTTACTTTTAGTTACCATACATCAATTCATCTTACGGGCACAGAGCCGGCTAAATTTGAATTTGCTGCTCCCTTTATACTTATTTACTCGATTATTTGATTTTTGTATTGAATTAGCGAAAAAGGCACCAACTAATATTGTTCATGTATGCATAGGTGAATATATATTTTTTTTGTTTCATGTACATTCAAATATAATTTTTACTTATTTGTTTAGCAAAAATACACTTAATATTATTGTATATAGGTAAAGTGGAATCTTGAGATACAGAATTTTTTAGAAATACAGTTCAATAAACGCAATAGATCGGCTCACTCAGAAACATCTCATAACTTCGGTATTGTTTAATAATTTTAAAAATGCAAAGTTCACAAACAACGGTTTCAAATAGACGGTGCGGGCGCGTGTGTAGCGGCGAACGTGACTTCTCGAACTGTATAGAACAAAAAACGGCACAGCGTCACCTTCTCGTTGGTATAAGATGAAAAATGGAACAAAAACAGTTTGGTGTGGAGATGATCAATGATGCCCTGTTTTTTTTCCTAATTAACGCGTTGATGTGGAGAGTGTTGTATTCACTGGTCAGTGAT
>JBAWJQ010006533.1:0-17653 GCA_037783105.1 Bactrocera zonata
TTTTTATAAATGAAATTGTTTTCGTTTAAAAACGTTAGATAAAGGTAAAAATACCAAATTATAATCATTTCATGTTCAAACAACAGAACAGCAAAGTTTAATGATGAGATATGCAGATATACTTTTTATAAAATAGTGTATTAATTGCATATATTATACCACTGTATATATCGTCACTTAAAATGCAAAACAACATATCAAAAAAAACGAAATTGGGTTTTTTATTGCTTATGATTCACTACAACATATAACAAGTTATGTATGTATGTATTATAAAATTTTCAGCTGCCGCTATCAGATATAACCAATATCTAACCATTTTATAACCAAAACACAAATTTTGTTTCAATCTGAGTGGTTTCCATTATGTATTTTTTCCTTCGCTTGTAAACTTATGAAACGTGATGTTGTGTTATTTTGCATTTTAGGTGATGATATGTGTGTACATATGTACATACATATATGCATATAATTAGTGTAAAATAATCGAAGTAGCATGTTTTATTCAAAATAATTAGAGCGCGAAAAGTAACTAACATTTAATTTCCAAAACACAAAGGTCAGCCGTAAAGCAAGCGTTCGCATTGCGAAACCAACTGACAATTGCCCTGTGTTCTCGTACCCATTCTAATACGCCTCAGTAAATTAGATTTCACGTTCACTTAGTATGTGTTATGTGCATAAGCACATCCAAGTGCATACGTGCGTATGTATGAAAGTGGGTTTGTACATATGTGTGTACGTCAGCGTTTGCGTATGTCAGCATTTCGATATTTAACGTTAATATTTGAATCTCTGAATTTGTATTTCTTTTTTTCATTTCTACTGGCAATAGGGTACACCAGAAATAGGGCGTAAACTAATTATGCAACACAAATTAGAATATTTTATGCGCCAAGTACGGGTCTGAGATCAAACACAGAAACAAACGACAGTCAAGCACACACTCATTTGGAGTTTGTGGATATCACGTGGACGCAAGAAGCTGACATACGCAAGTTGATGCTAGTAAAGCCCACTCGTACTCGCACTTTGGCTGACTGGGTATTGTTTAGAGACACCAGTTGATGGCCACATATTTCTATGCATTACATATGTATGTATATAAGTGTAAAGGTGTATATATTTCATTGCTTGTCCACACCACAAATCAGACACCAAGCTACACACACATACACATGCATGCACTTGCACAGGATTACGAAGCAGCGCAATTGTGATATTTAATTCCAACTCGCAGCGTTTGTGTATGTGTGTGTGAAAATTACATTTTAGTAGCAGCCTGTATTTGCTGCTGTCCGCGCTGCAATTCGTAGTCGCTAATGAATCCATTTGCACAAATACAACTCCAACAAGCGTATAAAGTGACTAAACCAGCGCTACTTGAATGCTGGTGAGGCGACGACAATAAACGGAAACAATTATTCAAAAGCGAATGAAAATTTGAAAATGGTCAAAGCAGCAATAGCTGGCGCTGGCCACTCCGACGGCGACGACGAAGGCCACAACAAGCGAAATTGATAAATCAGTAACAAGAGGGAAAATGCTGCGCAAGTTATTAGTAAGAGCGCCGCCAATGCTCAATACGGAAACAAAAGAAAGGAAGCGAAACGCTAGCAGCCAGCAAAACAAATGTGGCGATTGGACGATTGGGCGGTTGAGATAATTGATTACAATTATTACTCAAGTCATTGGACATACATACTTGGGACTTAGGAACACAATCAGCAATTAAAACTCCAAACATTGCAGTTTTCAACCAAAAAATAACGAAACAGGAGAATGCACACGCAAATTGCGATTTGACATTTGCGATCTGTGATTTTTCTTTGCCAATGGAAATTGCCAGGTTTTAGGCATTCACCGCAATAAACTATTTGCACATATTCATATACATACATACAGGTAGGTATAGTATATAAATGTGAAAAGCGCAAACTCTAAAAATCCAAATTTTACAGGTTCAACCGTTGTGATCCACGAAGATTGCTGCGGTCAGCCTTGGCGCTGACAGCAAAAGTTTCTCATTTGTTTTGAGATTTTGAATACAATAATTGTCTGCCAATATGGCGCTTCTGGCATTGTATACCAATTAATAATTGTACATATGTATGTATCTACTCGTATTTATATACATATGTAGATGCATAAATATACATATACATACATATAAATATGGTAAATTGTACCTGTGTATGCAAGGATGCTAAACAGTTCGTGAACGTGAACGTTCGACAGCAAAAATATGGAAACTCTGATCTTGTGATTAGTTGTCTCACTTAAGTGGGCTGGCGCACGCAAATTCAATCGAAACCGAAACTAAAATCGAAATCCAAATCGAGCCACTCGACGAACTTTGAATGGCTAAGAAACATGCATTTGTGATTTATCGCACGTCCGTTTTAAAATAATTGGCACAACAATTTTTTTTTTTTGTTGCTTTCAGCTTTGCACTTGCAAATTTTATTTACACAAAGTATTAATGTTTATCAAATATTATACTACACTACTCTGGCACTTTTGATTTTCCCTTCTGCTTAATTTTTGCACAACTTTCACAACGAAACGGAGCAGACTGATCAGCAGCTGTATGACTTCACCGCAAGCCACCCGAAGAGTTTGCGAGTCGAAAGCCAATCGGTTTGCAAAAGTGTTGGCTCCATTTTATTTGTGTTTATTAATAATTTTAATATCGTTGGCAAAGCAGCAGTGGCAAGGGGTGGCAAATGAGGCACACACAAATAATTATAAGTACGAGCACTATAATATGATTGCCACAGTATTCAGGGCGTGCGCTCGATAAGATAAGCTAACAAAAATCGATTCAAACCCCCACCTAATAACTTGGTAAATGCTCCTATGTGCAGACGCGCTTATGTATGAGTTTAAGTTAGCTTTTCGCGTTGTGATTTTATCTGACTTTTCATAGTTGTGCGCATTCACCAATGGCTTATGGGTTTCAAATGAGTTAAAATTTGAATATAACCGGACTAAATGAGGCTAAATTTAATATATTTTATATTAGAAATAAACGGTTTGTTTAAGGCATTGAGAGATTGATTGACGTCTGAAAATCTTGTTATACTCCATCTAATGAAGTATTTCGTTTAGTTGAAATTGGTGTTGCATGCACAAGTGGCGTGAATTTTTTCAATTATATGAACAGTGTGTGTTTTCAGGTCTCAAATTTGCGACATAGAAAAGGAAAATAGTAAAATGGGAACATGAAACGTCAAAATACTGCAAATATAGTTTTAGAAATTATTCCATCGAACACTTACGAGTACTCAGTTTTAGAGGGTTTATACAGCCATGGACATATACATACGACGAATATGGTTTGGACGTGTTCAGAAAGCTTGTAGGAAGACGTCTCAGCGAAGCTCAACTTTTTAGACGAATTAACGTCAAGGAACCATTCCTTGCTTTCCACGCCACATTAAAATTTCACTGGCATTTCCAAAGACCCAAAGCGACGAAATCAAGATTAATAGGAGGGGTCTAGATGGAAACACGTCATCTAAAAGGTCGAGCCCATAACCCAAAATATACCAAAAAAAAACCATAAAGCACGGCGGTAGAAGTAGCATATCTTGGTGTTGTTTTCATGGCATAGCGTCGATCCAATCGAACGAATTATTAGTCAAATGGAGCCGAGATATACTAAAAAATAAATTGGAGCCATTTTTATTTGAAAACATGCCCATTTATGCAAGACAATGATCCAAAGCACACCACAAAGATAGTAAAGCATTCTCGACGATGAATATTGGATTGCCCTGCACAAAGCCCGGATTTGAAACCAATAGAATGGAGGTACCTTGGTATTCAAACCCAAAGGAATGATGTCAAAAATTGGTGGACAGCATGCAACGAAGATGTGAATGGGTGAATAATAATAATAGAACGGAAAGAGCAAACTTATGTAATTTTTTAATAATTTTTATAAATTTTCAAAATTTAATTAAATTGTGGGTATCTACCGCATCCATATCTTCATATATTATATATGGACGTCAAGCAGATAACAAAAGTAACATCACCGCCTAAAAGTTTGCTTATCTCACCTTCTGATTAAAACTCAGCACTGGCGTATCATTATCGCACCTCGAGAAAAAACAAGATAATTTCACTTACCCAACTATACACAAAGACAATGTACCTATAGTATATACTCATGCATATTCGCATTCGCTCCTTTTGTGTTGGAACTAATCCCAATGCAAATTCAGTTCAACAAATTCATGTTTCGCTAGGGTATGTGCAAAGTTGCTAGTTGAAAAGTCGACTCAAATAAATCAGCTGTGCCACAGGCAAGTGCAACATATGTATATACACAGTTAAATATGCACATATTTAGACATATACATATGTATATGCGTACGCACATGATATGTAGATGTTATATATTCAGCCCCTGGTGGGCTTTCTTGTTATCGTGCGTGGTTGTGGGCTTGGCACCTGAGCCCAAGCACGTTTTCAAGGCTGGTCAAGTCCATTGGCAGCTATTGGCACACAGCTTAGACGCCTCACGCAATGCGTGCCTACGAGAGTGCAGTGCCATAATATGCAACTGGATGTGTACATATATGGTATATATGTGGCATGGATATATTGAATTTAGAAAATTAGTAATGATGTGTTTTTGCTTCTCTGACTGTAGTAAAGTGAATGTATTGTTACTGTTTCAACAACTGTGTATTCCTTACCGCAAGTCTACCTCAGAAGTGTGTGGGAGTTCTAACGGCTGAACTAAGTAAAGGTACTTTTTTCAATCGCCTTTTTTTGACAGATCACGGGTGGGTCGTGTCAAGCTGTCATATTATTTTTGTTCAGTATTATTTGGCATTTCATCTTGGAAGGACTTATAACTGAGAACGTTTGCTTCGCTCAACTTAGGGTCAACATAATCAGTCTGCGGAGTGTACTATTCGCAACACCATCACCCGTCTTGAGACCTAGCATTCATTATTGGAAAATATTCGACTGACTATACCACGCGGTAAAGAAAACATAGCAGCCGTAGCTGAGAGTGTATACAAAGGCCGTGGAGAGTCGATTCGGCTCCGACTTGCCGCATTTCACGTCGACATCTTAAATTGAAAGCTTACAAAATACAGCTTGTGCAAAAACTGAAGCCACTCAACCTCTCCAAGTGACATCGCTTTGCTCTATGGACTCTTGAAAAGTTCCAAGAAGATCCGACGTTTTCGAGCCAAATTTTGTTCAGTGATGAGGCCCATTTCTAGCTCAGTAGGTATGCAAGAGAAACCAGAAGAGATTCATTTCATCCAGGACAAAAACAACGGTTTGGTGTGATTTGTGCGCCGGTGGAATCATCGGTTCATATTTCTTAAAAAATGATGTGAGTATGTAACCATCAATGGTGACCGTTATCCTGTCATGAGAATCGACTATTTAAGCCTGAAATTGAAGATCGTGATCTCGGCGACATTTGGTTTCAACAAGACAGCGCCACTTCCCACACATTGTATCACATTGTATCAATCAGTGAGCAGATAATTTCACGTTTTGGGCCAGTCGATTGGCCATCAAGTTCGTAAGATATCACACCGTTAGACTTTTCCCTGTGGGGATATGTAAAATCTAAAGTCTATGCGGACAATCCCACTTCCATTCAGGCCTTGCAGCAAAAGATTACCCGTGTCATTCACTAGTTATCAGTCGAAATGCTCAAACGAGTAATCGAAAATTGAACACAACGGATGCACCATCCGAAATGGATCACCCTTCTTAATCCTAATTACTTATGAATGAACGTATTCGATGTAAATACACAAACTCATCATTCCAATTTTCGTGCAAAATAAATGCCGCTTATTAGATTGCTGCTTAATAGAAATGTGGATCCCTCTAGGAGTAACTTCTGAATAAGTACAACACTGCTTAATGCAAGACAACGTATTCGTCAAACAATTTCAACGAGTATAAACGATCAGCTGCGTTGTACATAAAACCATATGGACGACTTCTTCGATACGTAAAGGAAATTGCATTTGTACATGTTTACCGTATGATTGTTAGAGGTTAGGAATGATCAATTATTTTATATACCTTTGTCACATTAGTTGGGCTGAAGTTGTCGCTACGTGCTGTTGACGGCAGTGATTTTTCCGGTTTAATTGGGGAGCGCGGAGGCAAAAGAACTGTCTTACTTTCTATTTTCTGCATTTGCTGACGTTGCATTGCAGTTTTATTGGTTGGATCCATGACAGTTTTAGGGTGCCAGCGTACGGAATAAGACATTTCGCTCTGAAATGAGACAAAACATAAATATGTTTCATTATAAATGTACTTTTTAAATTTTATAAATATATTTTTAAGGTATTTTTTTATATTTTCTTTTAAACTGATATTTAAAATATGCAAAAACCCTTACTTTCTTAGTCAAATCGCAGTTTTCAACATAATCTCACTTACCTTTTGATTATTTCCACTTGAAGTAAGTGCTTGTTGGGGCATCATCTGCGGTTGGTGCAATACAACACTCTGATTATTATTAGCGTTATGATTTGCATTGTCATTCCTCTTGGTGGTGTTGTTGTTGTTGCTTGCATTGCAGTTATCAACATCACCGTTATTATTATTGTTGTGGGAATTATTGGTGGTCACAGCGCTGCTCGCACCATCGGCGGTCACATGCCTGGACTTATTACCGTTGGCGTCGATTTGCAATTCCATTTCGGTGCGATGCACGCGCTGGAAATGCATTTGAGTGATTTGCGTTGTATTAGTGGCCGATGTCGTCTCGGTGAGCAGATCGTTCGACGAACAGCTGCTACTTCTGGTGCTGTAGCTGCTGCTGCTACCACTGGCAGCGAAGTTTTTCACTTTAAATCGACCTGCAGACAGTGCCGTTTCCGCTGTCGAAGTTGTGGATACTGGGGTCAATTGTATTTCGGCGTGTGCGATTTGTGTGCAAATTTGTGAGGACGGCAGCGAGCTTATATCGCAAGATTGTGCGCAAGCATTCGTCACCGGCAAGGTGGTTAGTGCACCAGTGGACGGGGTGACAGCGCGGGCTTCCTTGTTCTCCTTATCTGAGTCGTCATTAATGACGCGGATCGCTGTTGGTGTTGTAGTTAATGCTGAGCTGGATGTCACGGCGGACGACTGCATGCCATCAATGACAATGGTTGTGATGCAGATGTTACCTTTTTCGTCGATTGCTACACCATCGCATGCGCCAGCACCCTCTTCGCTTTGTGGCGGCAAGACAGACGAGTACAGCCAGCCGCCGTCGTCATCAGATGACGCGTCAGCCGATTTCAACAAATGATGCTAAATGAGTTGAAACAATGACGTGAATATGTTAACCAAGAGACTGGCAAATGTATATTAGCAAGTACAAGTATATAAGTGACATATACAAGTAAACAACACAGCGACTTATAGAATATATGTTAAATATATTACATACATATGCATATTAGTACGTTGTGTATGTCATGAGTGCTGCATGCATTCGGTAACATAACATGCAACAGGCGGAACAACAGCAAAGAGAAGAAGCAATGCATTATAATTACGATTGTATTTTGTTACGAACGGCGCCAGAGCAAAGTCGTTCATATTGGTCGCGAAATTTCACATGCTCATCTTAAAGATTTAGCACTTCCCATGTGAGATGCTTTGCCGAGTTGATGGTCTTGACAAACACTTCATATACCACTCACTTTGCTACCTGGGAAATGTAACGATACACTAAACTTATAATCCCGATAACCTGTTGTCTATGAGAATTCAACTATAATTAAGTAATCAGTATTTTATCGAGATTCTCTATACACACTGCTCACTACATTTACTGACATACTAAGAACTTCTATACCTTCCTCTTGAAAGACAGAACATTGACTGAGTGTATCAGATCGTAATAATTTCGTTTATCTTAGAATCAGTATTAACAGCAACAACAATGTTTGCCTCGAAGCCCAACGTAGAATAACTCATGTCAATAGGTGCTACTTCTGACTGAATAGGCAGTTGAGAAGTAAAGTCCTCTCTCGACGAACAAAAACCAAACTCTCTAAGTCACTTATTAGTCCCGTTCTGCTATATGGTGCAGAGACATGGGCGATGACAAGATGGGATGATTCGACGTTAAGAGCTTTCGAGAGAAAAGTTCTGCGGAAGATTTATGGTCTTTTGCGTATTGGGAACGGCGAATATTGCATTCGATGGAATGATGAACTATATGAGATATACGACTACATTGACATAGTTCAGCGAATTAAAGCCTCTGTCTCAGCTGGTTAGGTCATCTCGTCCGAATGGACGGAAACGCTCCAGTTCTGAAAGTATTCGATACAGTACCCGTCGTGGGAAGCAGAGGAAAAGGAAGACCTCCACTTCGGTGGAAAGACCAGGTGGAGAAGGACCTGGCTTCGCTTGGAATCTCCAATTGGCGCCACATTGCGGGAAGAAGAAACGACTGCCGCGCTGAAGGCTATAACCCCGTAAGCGCTGTCTACACCAGCAAAGAAGAAGAAGAGTGTACCAGAAACGTATAACTTCCAAGTGAAACTGAAAACAATTAACTTTTAATCCAGCCTGGAAACTGAAAGTGTTGTACATTTGTATGTATCTGATTCAGAACCTCATGAGCTAAGCTGGACACCAACCTATTTTCAATACCACGCCACCCACATACCTACGTACGTGTGTGTATATGTACCATATATGCATTACCATAACCAACACCACTCATTTTTAGTGGTACTTACTTCGCTTGTTTGTGAATTAGACGAGGATAAACCATCTGCTGTGGTGTTAAAATCAGCGGCGTCGCCCACGCTGCTGCAGTTAGTTTCGTTGTCCGTATCCAGATGTTTGAAGTAGAAGACGGCGCAATTTTTCGATTTACGATTCGAACGATTAAACTTTGAGATGTCGGTGTGGTGCTGTGAGTGTCGCTTGCGCAAGACGGTCGGCGATTTATTGTTGTGACTATTCGGTGATATGATTGCGATGCTCTTTTGTTTGATCGGCAGACCGATCGGTGTGTTATTGTGTAGTGTTTGAAGTTTCTGCGGAGGCTGTGTGCCCGCAGAGTTGGCATTAGTTTCATTGGCAGTGGTGGTGGTGGTGATTGTGGCGGCCACTGTTGACGCGCTCATTGAGACTAGTTTGCGATTTTCATAATCTGCGTTAAGCATATTCGTTTTCGTTTTCATCGAAATTGGCGATGCGCGGACTGACGCGCTTTCATGCTGTTTAGTTGCAATCAAACCGTCGATGTCTTCTTGCTGCACGTAAGTGTCGAATATTGCACTGGACGAGGTGTGAATGTCAAATGGTAATTGAGCGACCTTGCTGCCTGCGTCTTCGATTGGCGGTGTGACGTTTTTATTTGAATTGTTTGGTATTTCTTCGTTGAATAATTGCAGTTGACTTGGGTCTGACTTCTGAGTGACCACCTGTTGCGCGGTTGTCTCCCAGTCGCTACTCTCAGAATCAGCCTCGAAATCAGTGAGCGTTGTTGGTCGTGTTGGACCACCAAGGCTGCCGCGTTTCTCGAATGTAACCAATACTGTGCTATAGCCTCGTGGCGGCTTGCCAAAGCGGGAACGGCCAAACGAAACGTCGTCGTCGTCCTCGTCTTCTCCTTCGTCGTCACCGTCTTCGCAGTCACCCTGTTTAGTAATGTTAATTTTACGTTTGATGTAAATGAAATAAACACAAAGATTTGTTTTTTCAAGAAATTTGTTTTGGAGCCAGCTGGGTGGCGGCTGTACCATTAAAGGTCAAAAAATAAAAATAATAATTTTTACGATTAACGCAAAATATAAGAATTTCTTCAGATGTACTTGTAGCATATTATTGTTTACCGTTAAGAATGTTTCGATTTTGAACTTCTTATTTCAATATTTGATCGTGAAACGACAACATCTCCTAGGCCTTGTCTTTTGAGAATCATTTATAATGGAATAACAATTGCTACAACCTACCGGCGTGCTTTTAAACGGCCGGAATTAATGTCTAATTGAATTGATCTAGATGTTTATGTAACATGCGATATGCTTACACTAGTTTCTTATGGACATTAAATTTATGGAAACATTTAACAAAGCTGAAAATAATCCATGCAAGCGCTGCTAAGAACAAGCGGCAGCCAAACAAATTTTTGACACATAGCAAAACACGCGAAAATCACACTTATTGTCTAAGTAGTGGAATAATTTACCTTTTCGACGCCGTGATTTCCCTCTTCAACCAAATCAATACAATCCCGCAGCTCCCCAAAAGAGGAAGAATTATGTGTGAGATCGCTTTCGATCCCCGAACCGAGTAAATTTAGGTCGTCCTCTGTTGCAGCAGTCTCGTCTTCTTCACAGTCGGATGAATGGCAATTTACGTTGTCGTTGTCATCAATGTAACCGGTGGCGTTAACAATGCTCTAGAAAGTAAAAATACATAAGTCAATAATTTGAAGCAAAAAATGGATAGTTTAGACTACTAAGTCAGTCAACTACGCTAATGTTTAGTTTACTCTTTGGTACTTCTATTATATATTAAGGGGTTACATACGTCCAGAATTTTCAAAAAATCGATTTTTTTTTTATAGATTTTTATTCTTTATAGTTTTAGGCGTATTTCTGTGAAAGTCGATTGTAAAAATTCCCCATAGGTACAAAGTTATGGTAGAAAATCAGACCGCTCGACGAGAGTTTAATGCACACAGCTGAAAATTTAAGCGCGTTTTTCTCGAAACTACTTTTTCCGGCACGGTCTGCATGATAACTCATACAGTTTTTAACATTTTTTGATGCGATTTTTTTTTTTTTAATATTTGAAAATGTTTTCTCTATAGTCTGTCGAGCCGGATTTTCGATATTTTTATTAAAAAATTTTATAAACATAGTTAAAGTGTGACATTTATGACGTAAAACGCATACTTTTTTTTCTAAACTCCGTAAATTGGAAAATTTTTCGAAAATAAAAAATTCGGCTCGACAGACTATAACTACAACTTCATTTTACAAGATTTTTTTTTTTATTTTTACAAATCCATCAACATTTCAAGGATAATTTGTATGTACTTTGGGTCACGTGATATTTTATGTACTAATTTTTGTAAAGAAAAATTAAAATACATTTTTTTTATAAACTTTAAGTACCAATAAACATTGTATAAAATTTCTTTATATTTATTTCTATTATTATCCCTTCTGAAAAAAGTTTTTCTTTTAGCGCATTTTTGGTGCTGCTGGACGTATGTAACCCCTTAAGGAACATATTACCTAGAGTATGGTACGCGTAAGCATTTGCATTTCCTTTTCATCTTTTTTTAAAAAATAATGGGGCAGGTAATTTTTTACCTTGATCCATATTAGGTACATTTGTATGTAAGGTATATTATATACACTTTTGTACTTTAATCATTTTATTGTTTTGTAATGAGTGAAATTTTGTTTATTGGTCGGTCCAAATGTTTATAAATTAGTTAACACAAAGCGTATAAACCAGCATAGGGGCATACTTCCACAGTAGTGTATCCACTGATACATTTTTGTAGAGCGATTTCTTCGGCATTGAGTTAGTTTTATTAACTATATGTAATAGTAAAAATGTACAGTAATGAAGAGGCTTCGAGGTTATTTGAAATATTTAGTTAATGGCTAAAAAAAATTTCTTCTCATTAGGGATACCGCCTCTCAACACTTACAAAACAGCTCTCGTACTAAACAATTTTTCACGCATGCCTTTACGCGAAGATTAATGGCCAGCATGCAGAAATGATAGACAAACTTACATCATTCATATATATTTATATACTTATGGATCTTTTTTTTAATTTTCAAGGCAAACCAAAGGCCATGCACACGATTTTCTCGTGCTCATCACCCAGAAAATGAACAACTTGTGGCTGATTTTGGAAGTTTCGTAAGATCAGCTACTTAATTATATTCACCTTGAAAACTTATAATTTGAATATTTCGCCCCAAATTTCACATGCTAATTGTACTAAAGATACATATGTATAGGGTGGGCCATCTCACGTTTTAAATTTGAATTATCTATATTTCGACATTGGAAACGTCAAATACCATTCGGAAAGTGACAGATATTCAGTAAAAAGTCTAAAATTTACGAAATGGGTCGCTATTTACTACTCTACAGTTCGCAGATTGGGCAGAAGACCGTTTGACCGAGGATGGTCAATTTTACCGAAAAATTATATTTTCGGACGAGGCTCATTTCCACCTCAATGGTTACGTTAACAAGCAGAATTGTCGCATTTGGGGCACAGAAAACCCGCACGTAATCGTCAAGAAGCCAATGCACCCAGCACGAATCACTGTATGGTGCGGATTTTGGTCTGGTGGAATCATCATTTTCTTCGAAAATGAAGAAGAAACCGCAACCATCAATGGTGAGCGATATCGCGCAATGTTAACCGAATTTTTCTTCAAGCAAATTGAAGAGGAAGACTTGGACAACATTTGGTTCCAGCAGGACGGCGCTACGTGTCATACAGCAAACGCTACACTCAATCTTTTACGCCCTATCTTCGAAACTTAAAATTTTATATGGCCCACCCTATACTTACAGTTGTGTTCATGAAAATAGTATTGCAAAAGAGCTTTATATTTAGAGAACTTTCTTACTATGTACGGACTTGCTAATTCAACAAGCGTGATTATTTTGGTAGAATACACACTTAAAATTATAAAAATGAAAAAATCCCATTGCTTTTCCTTCCTTTCTAAAAAAAAACGAGCTACTCACTTATATAGCAGATCCTGCCGTTAGAGGTCGATAAATTAAAAAATGATTAGATAGTTGCGATAATTAAGTGTATTTAGAGGGTCACATGGATTTACGGGTTTCAAAAAGTCGAATTTTTTTATTATCTTATTAAATCCCACAATACCTCTAGAATATTGTCCTAAATTTTCAAGTTGATTCTAGTAATAGTTTCGGAGATACAGTCTTGAGAACTGTGATTTCTCGAGAACTACTCAATCGATCTTCATGAAATTTTACACAGGTCTTTGATATACATCTTTAGGAATCTAAAGACTTGAACGAAGGATTTTCTTTGAAATTTTATTTTTTTGTAAAAATGTCTACCAAAAATCCGATTTTCAGTTTTTTTCCTTCGTCCAAGTTCTAAGTTAAGGTTTTAACTAAAACACGTATCTTTTTAATTTTTTATGATCCAGTAAGGAGGTATCTTGCCCACATCGTCGCATCTGTTTCCTGAGGGATCACCGGAAATGGCGTCACAATGGCCGAGTTTAATTTTTTTTTTAATTTCAAAATTTCTATGTTAATAATATTTGTAAAAACAAAAAATTCTAATAAAATGTTTAAATTTTTATGAAAAAATGTTTGAAAAAATACTGTTTTTTACCCGAGGAAACCCATGTAACCTTTTAAGGGATTTAATAATTTTGTGATGAAAACTTTTTGAAATACCAGTGATCTAGTTTTTTTGTGAATTGATGGGGAAGCTTAAGAAACAAGTCTTACAAAGAAATTAATCAATATTGGGGACAACTCCACAATGGTATATAATGCTATGAAATACAAAGGTAATGCGAAGAATCGTGGGTGAAAATGTGAAAAAATCAATATTAGAGGACAGACAGATTATACGATATTTAAAAATCTAAGCATACTGAAAAATTAGAGAAAATTATTTAAACTCGTCGGTTACTACTTATATAAATCATAGGAGACTATTCGAAAAATATTTGCAGATAAAGAGTCCTCGGAAAGTACCTTTTTTGACGAATGAACATGTGGTTGTTTGAATGAAGTTCGCAAAAGAACAATTCCATTGACCAGCTACAAAAAGACGGAATGTGCTGTGTACTGATGAAAGCGAAATTTTTTTCATGAAACAAGGTCCAGAAAGTATGTAAGTCCACTACCAAACACAGTTTATCAATCCAGGTACACTACCAAAGCTTTTAAACAAGCATTATGGTTATTCGAAAATTTCGAAACTCCAATTCGCTCACATTTAGCTGATGACTGCGTTTTAAGCACAGGAAAATAGTTCGGAATTTAGGGGATCTTTATTTTGAATATGGTATAAATTTTAATGTGATGATGTGTGAATTCTCGTTTCTGCACTAACTGTGTTTTACGGTGGCGCAGCTTGTTTGCCGACTTCAAAAGGTGAAAATCATGAAATGAAAAAATGATTTAAGGCCGTGACGATCTCGTTCCATACGTTTAATTCATGTCAAACGCTCAATGGAAGCGTTGACGAGACCATCGATGCCACGAGTTGCCAATTTGACAGGGCTCAATTAACGCCACTACCAACCGACAAGTGCCAATCTAGAGCCCGACACCTAACACGTAGCACTATCAGCGTATGAACTTTTACTTTAACTTGAACTTTATGAACGGTAGCAGTACCTGCCGTCTGAGCCTCCAAATGCACTAGATTGAGCACCGGCAAAATAGCGGTTAAGGTCATTGCTTAGCGTACGCCATTAGTGATCGATTTGATTTAACATGTAAATGACATTTAATCTGAGTGGAGTCTTCCCTAAGACTGACATTTAGCGGTTTGAAGCAAATATTTCTACTATACACACGGATACATAGCGCGCTCAGGTAGCGTTAACTAACTTTTACTCTTGAAGCAGTAAAGTGTAAAGCCATATAAAACTGTGAAAGTTTCGGTCAAGCTAAAATGCCTGTGGTTTGAAAGTTGTGAATTCAATGTGATGTGGTTTGATTGATACCACACATACATCTATAAGTATATATCTATATGGTAAGCATGTATGTATGTATGTATATGTATATGAATTTAGCCAAGTATCTTGCCATATAAGTAGAACGGCGGCCGTCAAACGGCGAATGAAATGTGAAGCGTCGATTCTAAAACCATTTCTACTTTTAGCACAGAGAAATAGTGAAAATAACACCTATCCCAAAAGCGCTTGCTCGCTGTGGCGTGCGCTGCAAAACCTGTTAAGGCACCGACAGCTGTAATCGTCAAAGTAGAGCACTGGACATTTGTGTATACATATATACATATATAAATATAAAAGTCACAAAGCATCTCAGCTTTTACTAAAAATGATTGACTTTGACGAATTTACATAAGTTTACATATATTTATATTACACTTGTGTGGAAAGACGTTTGGGGCACAATTTTTCGTGTGCACTGAGCTTAATAAACACAAGAATGAATGCACTTTCAACTAAATTAGGTGTGTATTCACGTGATGTAAACTTCCTGGAAAATGTTTATGTGTTGAAACTCGAAAATCTGAACTTGGTTATTCCATTCAGTCGTCATAATTTGGAAATCAGTTTTGTTTAACCTGATAGCTTCTTAGTAACTAACTGACTGCCGAACCAAAATATTTTTATTATCCATTTTTTATGGTGTTTTTATTGATATCTTAAGAATACAGAAAAAAAAATATTAAATATTAAAATAATTAGAGGGGGGGAGACACAGGTGCAAAAAAAATGGCGCATCCTGGTGATATTGATTCTGATTCTCCTGGTGGTTCTTAATCAGTAAGGATGCTGTTATAGTCCGGGAACACGAAAAATTTTTTTTTTTGAAAAATGGCGACTGCCTGAAAATAAAAATCATTTTTTACGCTTTTTTTTTTTTGAAATTCCTGAATTTTTTTAAAATATTAAAATCAAAAATTTTGAGACGATGCTGGTAGGAACGATAAAGGATTATATAAAGAAGGTTCACACAAAATTTCAAGTAAATCGGTTATATAGAACTTGAGATAATGCCGGTACCATGTGGAAAAAAGTAGTTTCGAGAAAAACGCGTTTAAAGTTTAAGAGACAATTCTAGTGAACACGGACGCCACATCTCAAAATTGGCTGTATCTCCGAAAATAAGTCGAATTTTGAAAAATCCTTCCAAGGTCATATTTTTGAAAATCTAAACTTTAAATATATGGAAAAAATCGAATTTTTCAAAATTTTAGAGTAGAATACACCCTTAACAAACTTACCGTATTCGAACTTTTCTTGCGCAACAATCCGTCCAACCAAAGCTGTACCTCGAACGCCTTCAAATACAATAAATGATAACGGTTCTGCAAACGCTCCAAACTATCTTCAGTAATCTCAGTATCTGCTGCTCTTTCCGGTGATGCCGTATTCGATCTGACCAACGGCGACCCAGGCGAGATCGAGGACTTTTCGGCAGTTTCAATGCCGCTACTACTCGTAGCACCGCTCAATTCGTGTTTGCTCTGCTCATTGGCTGTGGCTATTGGCAAAGTTGTCTCCTCGTTGGATGTGAGTGATGAATTTGTTTGCTCTGCGATTGTTGTGCTGCCGCTATCGATCGATTGCAGCTGTTGTTCTTCCTCTTGCTGTTGTTGCAGTAGCACCTGCCCTTGATGCTCCTCTGTTGCCGAGCGAATGCAGGCGCTTACCACTCGTGCATGTGATACGATTTCATGGTATAACACCTGAAATTAAAAACAAGTTATTTCAAATTAATATTATTGTTACTATTTTCGTGTTTCGAAAAATGTGACAAAATATTTTAAAAATCTAAGACACATCACTTGCAATAGGCGGATCAGCATGTGTCTTATCAGCTTCAAACCTACATACACTGCTATTAACAACATTTATGGGAAGGGAAAAACATTGTACGCCGGAAAAGAGAGCGCTTATGTGCGATATGAGCAAAAAAGGAAAAACTTCTGCCGAAATTGATCAAATAATGCATTGCTCTCAAAACATGGTATATAATGCCCCTTATGCAATAAAAAATACCCAACTTGTGCCAACAAAGAGATACCAAGATCACATAAAACCGATATTAGTGTTGACAAAACCATAGTACGGAAGAGCAAACCCGATCCTTTTAAGTCAGCTAGAGAAATTATGATTGAAGTTAATGATGAATATGATGTGGATGTGTTTAGAAAGCTTGTAGGAAGACGTCTTAAGGGGGCAGTAAGGTATTTTTTCAGTTTTTTTATTTTATATTAATGTTCAATATCTTAAGATTATTCTGTGAAAATTTGAGAGCAATTAAAGCAAAATTGACGGAGATATACACTTGTAAGTCTCCAATTTGATTGTGAGTGGCTGTGAAACTTTAAACATGTTTTTCTCACACTTCACTTTTTCGAAGCCGGTGCACTCTGTAGCTCTAAATCTACTGAACCGATCCTTTTGAAATTTTGCACAGTCTTTCTTTACATAAATTGTTAGGTAACGTTGTCGAGTTTATTTTTTTTAATTTTAACTTATTTTCAAACAACAAAATTTCTGATTTTTTTGAGGAAATATCAGTATTTTGAGTTCAGAGCGTTGTAAAAAATTGAAAAATCTTAAAAAAAAACTCGACAGCGTACCTGAGGAAACCTATCAACTAATCAAATCAATTTGGTTTTTTAATTTCAGATGATCCAGTCATGAGTTATAAGTTCACCGCAAATCAATTTTTTTTTTTGGAACATCTGCGAAGATTCTCTGTCACCGGCATTATTTTTTTAAATTTTTCTATGAAACTTACAGAGAATATTCTTTAAATATAATATAATTATGCTATAATTATACAAATAAATAAATATTGATTGTATCTTTAAAAAAAATTATTGAAAATATGCTTTTTTCACTCGAATTATCCTTACTACCCCCTTAACGAAGCTCAAACC